>PVIW01001632.1:0-12960 GCA_004026585.1 Noctilio leporinus | reverse complement strand
GACCAGAAGCCTGGGAACATGAAAGGACCACAATGCAAAGGGGGCAGAAAAGAGAAGAAGGAAAATTACCTCTGCTCAGTAGATGCACAAGTATAATTTCCACCTTGTTCTATCCACTGCAGAGCAGTTAGAGGTTACCACGACCACCATGGATACATGCCACCCCGTTTCAGGAACTATTGACTGTGAGTCCCAAGGCCCAGAAAGGTGGGATTGCAGGGGTTATAGAGCTCCCAATTCCTTGATCTAATTTGAAACACCTAGGCAAAGAACTCAGAAAGAAATATGCAGTTGATCAAACACAAGATTTGTTTTTTTATTGTACTCCAAGCTGTCAGGTAAAATCAGATGAAATCTATGATCCATGGATAATATAAATCCAAGAGACTGTTAATTTTAGGTTTTGCTTTAGTTTCCCCGATCAATGGAAGTCATAAGAAAATTATCATGTCAAAATCACCCACATCACTCAAAAGTTTATTTATAACTGAAAAAGAAAAAATTGCCTAGGGGTAGATGCCTAGGAATCATGTCACCTCCTCTTGTGCTAGACACTGTGACAGCCATTCTGGTACAGATACCCTATCTAATCAATGACTTAAAGAAGGAACTTAAATGGTAAATACCTCTTCCTGAGCTGAAAATAGGAAGTATGACTAATATTCTTCCCTTAGGTTACTCGGAGGCAAAAGGCTTTTACAGCATATGAGAGTTTCATCAGGAGACAAGAGTTGACCCTTGGTGGAGTCAAATCAATTTCATAGCAACCCATTACAACAGGCGTCTACTGTATTCATTGCTGTAGGATAACTTCAAAGCTTTTTATATTTTCAATATAAAGGAAGCATAAAGAGATCAAAGCTCCTGGACCACACATAATGCAGCTGAAAGTTGTCCCAACATGTTCTCTGCCTGCAAGACAAATAAGTTAAATATATTTGCAAATGTCAACTTCGTCCCTTTTAATGCCTCTTAAATCAGGTCAGTAAGTCTGTTTTGGAAATAGAAGTAGAATGACTCATATATACTTGCTTGGCTCATTACTCAAACTTGGACAACAAAGCAACTCCATTTCAAGCGCTCTGGGATTGCCCTCCTATTGGCCACATCATTAGGACATTGTTACACTCTGATCATTTCTTTTATAGCCTTATCCCTTTGTTCAAGGACAACATTGCACACTTGCACACTTGAATCATTATTATTAAACCTGAAAAAATAAACCCATTTTTAAAAAATATGTTTAACTCTTCTGACCCTAAGAGTAAATGTGATTTGTTCCTATGATGGCAGGGTTTTGTGTGCCAAACTGAACTGGCCCTGAATATTGTAATAAATATCACCTGAAGTAGGATGCCCCTTTGCAACAGATGATCTGTACCACATTAAAGATTCATTCCACCTTGGCTGGTAGCACAGTGGATGGGCACCAGCCTGTGAACCCAAAGGTCGATGGTTCAATTCCCCAGCCAGGGCACATAACCAGGTTGCAAGCCAGGTCTCCAGTCACCTCTGTAGCTGGAGGCAGGTGAAAGGCAACCACACATTGATGTTTCTCTCCCTCTCTGCCTCTATCCCTTCTCCTATCTCTGAAAAGTAATGAATAAGGTCTTTAAAAAAAAAAAAAAGACTCATTACACTGTCCCGACATAACCATTTTTCCTTTGGCCCTCTAAACTGATGTGGTTGCTGCTAATACCTCCTTTAGGGAATGTTCTCCATCTTTCTTATAACAGAGTTGCAGTTTCATCTGTCTCAATTGTGGACTAGTGGGTAAGTACTGCAAAAGCAGGTATGTCCTTGCTCTCAGGCTTCCCACAGATTACATAGGAGGATATGGTGGTCTCCTGTCAACTTACATAACAAAAACCTAAAGTTCATCCATGTTGGATAAATCAATAAATACACATTCACAGTCATCTCTGTTTTAAAAGTAAAAACAAAAAACAAAAACAAAAAAACAAAAAAAAAAAAAAAACCACCTTTTTGTGATTTTTCATATTCTAAATAGCACAGACCCCTTGAGAAACTGGGCTGAAAAAGAATACAAGGAGATGATCAAGTGGACAGCAGATCTGAAAGATTTAAACAGGAACAACAAAGTAGTATTTGTGAGCTGAGAAATGTTTAGGAACTCAAATCATTATCCCTGTATTTTCCCAATACCCTTCCCAGAATATTTAGAAATATTCTGCAGTACCTTCCCAGGTGTTCCAGGCATCCCATTTCTGGCCATTTTAGGCTTCTACTAAATAACTGTATATAACAGCCAAAAGAACCAGCACAACCTTGAATCTGGTGGGAGTTCAGACAATGTCCCTACTGTGGTCACAGGCTAAGGGACAAACAAATTAGGCAGTGAGTATTAGTTTCCTATTGCTGCTATAAAAAATCGACACAAACTTTAGTAGCATAAGACAACACATTTACACATATTATGTTAAAGTTCTAATTTTCAGAAGTTAAAATGGATCGCACTAGGCTAAAACCAAGGTGTCAACAAGGGTAAATTTCTTCTGAAGACACTTAAGGGAAAATCTATTTCCTTTCATTTCCCAGCTTTTAGAGGCCATGTGCATTCCTGGGCTCAAGGCCCCATTTATGCATCTTCAAAGCTAACATGAAGTGACTTCTCACCCTGGCTTCTCTCTGGTTTTCTCTCTTATCCTGCCTCCATCCTTTTTCCTCCTTTAAGAACTCTTATAATCATATTTAGCCCACCTAATTAATTCAAAATAATCTTCCCATCTCAAGGTCAGATAATTAGCAACCTTCCATCTGTAATTTTAATTCCATTTGCTGTGTAATTTAATATACAGGTTCCAGGGATTGGGACATGGACATTGTAGGCCATCATTCTGACTACCATAGACATGCAGAGCAGGTGAAGAAAAGTCCCCAAGCCCTGGGAGGAACTATCTCAATGGAACAGAGAAAGCCCTCAGGCTAGAGAGGGTTGCCTGCAGAGAGCTGAAGGGCTGGCAGGAGGGGTGGGAGGGGAGGGGGGTGCCCAGGGCGGAACCAGAGCCTCTGACTTTAAGATGGCTTCCTCAGTCCTTTCAAGAAAGAATGTGAAGTGATGAACTAATTCATGGCCAAGGGTCTTCCCATGACATAGAAGCTCCCTGAAAATGATTCATCAATGATAAAATTTCAGACATCATTTGGATAGGTATATGGATGACGTCTCATAATGAAATCCTCTAAAAAACTTTATATTTAGGCTAACCTTTTCCAAAGCAACAATAGTCATTATCACATGTGAGAATGAAAATTAGATAGAACACAAGACCCAACACACACACACACACACACACACACTCACACATTTTCTTTTATTGTTTCTTAGACTTTCAAAGTATCTTTTTCTCCAGTAGAAAGCTAAATAGGAAAACAGTAACTTTTCCATTACAATTTGCTGCTGCCACCCCTTAGGGGTGCCAGTATGGGTTGGTTAATGTCCTGTGACAAGTCAGGGTGAGATTTTTTTATGGTGTAGTGTTTATCCTCACCATATGTTTTCTAGTATTGACTAAGAGTGTTAATTGGTGTTTCAGGAGTCAGGAGGGGAAGATCAAGGGCATCTGGGGAGAACACATCATCTAATGTCCCCCTCTCCTCAATTAGAAGGTTAACACATGTCTAAATGCTCATCATTTGTGCTGATCTACTGCTTAGCCAGCAAATAGGTCCCACTTAGAATGTGCTGCATATCAGCCTCACAGTTTCCCTGTCTTCTAGTTACTTAGAAAAAAAATAGAGAGGTTTTCTTTTTTAATCAAGTAGTTGAAAAATAAAAGTGAGTGTGACTACACTAAGGTTTATGAGTAGTTGAAAGATGAGGTGGCACTAGATGTCGTGCCTCCATTCCCTCGCCCTGGGAAGACCCTTCCCCCCATCACCCTGGCTGGGCTCTCATTCTCCCATTCCTCGTCCCACATTCCCACCTGCCTCCCTTGCCCAGACACTAAGCCCTTCCCAAGAACAGCAAGGGCTCCGTTTTCCTTACAAACCCCCACCAGTCCACTTCTCCAGAAACCTTCCAAAACAGTTTCTGTTTATCCAATCTCACTACAAATAAAAACATTCCACTTCAAAAACTACACAGAAAGATGGGCTCTCAAGTTGAAGAAGATTCTATAATTGATGCTTCTCAATATAACAAGGCTGCTGGCATTATAAATAAATAGGTGCCATTTTTCAGACTGTTTGGAACAATCTGGCTGGAGGGTAATTTGGGCACAATTATCAGAAGTCCTTCGAATGTTCACGTGCTTTGACTAAGTAATTCCTCTCTAGGAATTCATTATAAGGAAATAAAGAGAAATGTAACTGAAGACTTATGAGCGATGACTTTTTATGACTAAGCTACTTTAAAACTAAAAAATAAAATCTTGATAACAGCATGCTATGGTCTGAATGTTTGTGTCTCCACAAAATTCATATGTGGATTGAAATCTTAATCCCCAAAGGTGATAGTATTAATAGATGGGGGTTTTGGGATGTAATTATTAGGTCATGAGGGTAAAGCCCTCATGAAAGGGATTAGTGCTCTTTTAAAAGAGGTCCAGAGAGCTCTCTAGCCTCCTTCCACCAGGAGAGGATACAACAAGAATCTGCAACCTGGAAGAGGGCTTCCATCCAACATGCTGGCACCGTGGTCTCAGACTTCCAGCCTCCAGAACTGTGAGCAAGACATTTCTGCTACTTATAAGCCACATATTCTGTGGTATTTTGTTACAGCAGCCCAAGCAGACTAAAACACAATGAATTCCAATGGTAGAATGGTAGTTAAATAAATGCTGCAATGATTAAAAATCACAGTTCAGAAAAATATTAAATGAGACAGGAAAATGGTGAAAACACAATTTTAAGTAAAACTGTAGGATATACTTCCGTCCCAAAATTTGTTTCATTTATTAAATCATTATCCAGGATTTTGTCCTCATATTTCTTATTCCTCCTACACTTCCTGATGTGGTATTAGTTACCTCAAGGAAGGGAGGACACAACATAAAGTAGAAAACACACAGGAGCCACCACTTGGCTTTCAATGCCTCAGCCTTGACATAGACAACATAATTGCAAAGCTGCAATGTGAATAAGAACAAAGCCTTTCCAACATTTCTTACCCACTCTCCAAAATTAGGCAAAGACCCCCTGCCTAAGTAGAGGGAGAGTTGAAGGAGACATAGAAAACCTAAGAGCATATGTGTATGTGTGTGTGTGTGTGTTAGGGAAGGGCATGAAATATGATGACAGGGTGGGAAACTGAGAGCAAAGAGAACATAGGCCCTTCCTGGACAGAGCCACAGGGAAACAGCAGAAAGATGCAGAGTTCCCCAAGTCCTGGGAGGAGAGGGCCATATCTTATGTCTAGGCTGATAAGTCCTTCCACACACCCCCCCAGCTCCCAGCAAAGCCTGCGAACATGCAGAATGAATTAGTGTGTTCAGGAGTGGCACATCAGTGGCAAGCCCTTTGATGGCCTCATGAAACCTCCTAGAGGGCAGGGTGGCCCCAAAGCAGCAGAAGAGTCCCTAGGTGATCATTCAAAGAGGGAGTGGCTGAGAGATAGATGCCCAGCATTTAGAGGATCCATACTCTAACCCTTTTGTTTTTTACCAAAACCTAGAAACACGGCTCCCTACTATTTTGCACACTATTATCAGAGCCCCCTTATTTTAAACTTCGAACCTATGTCCATTACAAATCTACCTGGCCAAGCCTATCTATCTGACTGCCGCCTAGATGAAGCCCTTCTCTGATGCTATCACTGGATCGCTGACCTCAGGCAAAGGGTCTCCCTCACTCTACGCTCTTTCCTCATTGTTTCTTCCCCCACAATGTCAGCAGCAGCAGCATCCTGAAACATGTCTCTTGCCAGTCCTGCTCAGAGACATCTAGCAGTTCCTTGGCCCACAGCCCAGGCATGGTATCCCCTAACCCCAAGATCACAAAATAACCTAACCTATCTGATAAATCCATTTTACCCATCCCATCCCCATTCTCTGAACAGACTCTCTCTCCTTGCCTTCTTGGATCATCTTTATGACCCAGACTAACCACTCCTGAAATCCCAAGTCAAGTCCCATTTTCTCTAGCAATACTTCTCCATCCTTTCAGTTTCTATAGCTCCATTCTTTCTTTGATGCCTATAGCTCTTATTATCTGAACCATTCCCTCAAACTATTAACCACGTACAGCCTCACATTATTTCATAACTGAAGCCTGCGGTGTTGCTACAGCTCACACGCCTAACCAGGCCAGCCCCCTGAAGGGCAGGGCCAGGTCCTCTCTGCAAGTTGTCCAATGATGAAAGAATGTGGTAAGTACTCTTTGATGCATTTGTTGAACATCAATTCCTTTTCTAGTTCTTCCTTATCAGCTTCATGCAGAGCAGATGGGAAAATGGGCAGCAAGGACCCAGGAAAGGGTTCCCAACAGAGAGAAGAGCACTCATGCCAGAGCACGAAGCTTTGGTCTCCATAATGAAGGAATTCATTTCAACCTGTGCTTGAGACTATGCTGGTGAAACTTAATGCCTAGACAGTGTCAGTACTGTTAACATGCACTTTATATATGGGACTGGAAGAAAAGGCAAAGTTTATAGAAAAGAATGTGAGACTGACTTGACTGAAGCAGCTCGAGCACAATTTGCTAAGTGATAGTGCAAAGCAGAGGTCACAGAATGAATCTGTGGATGTACACATGCGTGTGCACACACATTCATGACCTAGAGTTAAGAGCTGGCCCATCAAATTTTACAAGAAAGTATTTAATTAATGTATGTTGACCACATCAAAAAAACAGATAAGGGACATAAACGGGAAATTCATACACACATACAATGTTCAATAAATTTAGGGGGGAAATTTTTCACCTCATTAGTAATCAATCAAAAGTCTCTCTCCTTCCTGACTCCTTCCCTGTGGCCTCGGGGTATTGTAAATGAGAATTTCAACAAACAAATTCAACTCAAGTTTGCTTTGTGTCTACTGTGTGTCAGACACTGGGTAACAATGGAAAGCAATAGGTTGCAATGTGCAAGTTCAAACAAAGGGCAACATGATCACGTGGATTGACTGTTACTGTGGAAGAGGGAGACAATGAATAAGTTATTCTAATTGTCTACACCAAACAATGAGATCCAGCATTCAGATAGTGGCAATGGAGGTGACATTTGCTTTAAACCTAGGTCAATCTCTTCTTCCTTCTAAACTATTTTCTCTTTTTCTAATTTGAATTCTCTCTAACTACCAAAATTATACATACTGCAGAGAGATGTTTTTATGAAAGGCTAAATATTTTTTCAGAAAAAACTGTACCTGTCTTTTATTTTGTACCAAAGTGTTAAATTCTAAAATTTGGAGGTTGTGTACAAAACTGCTCAAGTTGAAAAGCGAAAATGAGCCACTTGTTTTTGCTGCCTGAGTTAAGTGAACCAGAGATCAGTAGACAAATACTCCCCAAATAAAAAGTCAATCCTCTTCAAAGAATTATTTTCTCTTTCATAAATCATAAAGCAATAAAGCACAACTGTAAGCACATATATATCTAGTGCTTTGTGACTGATATAAAATAATAATGTTGATGTTAGTCATATGATCAAGTTGCTATTCAATAAACAAATGAAGAAAAAGACATCCAAGGCAAAAGTCTGATCTCAGAGCTTCAACTACAAAGATTTTCGATTTTATGTGTATTCCATTTTACTTGTTGCTTTCTTTCTTTCTCTGTCTCCATTAAATAAAACAAATGTTAGGTATTATTTTATCAAAAGTGTTAGATCTTCTCACAGGAAATAAGGAGCAGAAGTTCAGCTCTCAAGAGTTCCTGCTCACCTTCAATGCTTTCTTTCCTTGGCTCCTGGAGAACATGACTAGAATCAAAAGGCCAGATTGATATCTGTGGAGATTGCTCCCAGCTCCAGTCAACTTCCAAAGGAGCAGTGTCAACCTCTAAAGATGAACTTGGCTCTGAAAGAGCACTATGTTCTGTTAGAGATGTGCATATTCATGCCTTGGCTGTAAATGAAGCCAGGTCTGTTGTTTCTGCCTGGAAGGGTATTAGGTTAAATAAAATAATGCAACACGAGTCAGCTGGGAAATATTCTAGAGAGGAGCTCAGGCCTCAGCATCTGGGACTGAAAGAAACTGGAGCTCTCTGTGATGCTCTTCACAAGAACAGCACACAACTGGCCAATTCAGGGAAAGCCGAAATCAGTTCACCCAATTGCTTGGCATCAAGGAGGTATAACCTTGGTGTTCAGAGGTAGTAGGTACACTCTAGGATCCTGAATTTTGCTACTTTACAGCAGATTACCCTATAGAAGCTCCATCGTACCTCCCCAAGTTGCTTTTAGATACTCATGCTCCTAAAGGCATTTAATCCAACTTCATTATTATTCTATTCAATTTCAACAGTTGTTGTATGAGCCCTCACTAGATGTCAGGCACTATGCTAGACACTACAGAGACAAAGATCAATAGGACATGAGTCCTGCCTTGATGGAGTTCAGAATGAAGAGATAACAGTTTTTCTGTTGGAGGCCACCTCCCAGTCTAGACCTTTGTTTATAATTCTTTTGTTAGAAGGGAAGAAAAAAAATTGACTCTCCCACCAATCATCTCTTTGGGTGACCAATGAAAACATTTTATAATTGAGAGCACCAAATGAATATTTCATTTTAGAACCCTTTATCTCTAGCATAGGCAACACTCAACACATCTCCAGGTAACAAGGAAAATACACTTATTATGGAAAGGATAAGATTACCTAGGAAAACATTATTAGAAAACATGTTAAAGGACCTTATGACAAAGGCTCCATTGGCTTCAGGAGCTTGTTTGCCTGACCATAGAGTCACCAGCAGCCACTCACACAGTCTGGTGAGGGAAGGAGCTTCCAGAACCCATGGTACGATTTTGGCAGAAGGCCTCTACCAAAACAAGTCCACCTATTGTGTCTTTTTTAGTTGTTCATGAATCACACTATCAAAAGTTCCTTTCTTTGGAAGTGGAGAAGCCAAAGAACTTACATGCATGACCCATGAATATGAACTAAAGGGATTGCTGGAGGGAAAGGGGTACCCATCAGAGAAGAGGGGGCAAAGGGGGAAAAAGTGAGACAACTGTAATAGCATAATCAATAAAATATACATTTTAAAAAGTTAAGTAATTTTGTAAAGGCCGCACAGGAAGTCGGTGGTAAAACTCACCACAAGGTCCTTCCTCCCAATCCACTCAGAAGGGCTCCTCAGACAGCCATTAAAGGGTAAGTGAGAAAGCACGTGCAGAGCTGCTTGCACAGCCCACAGAATACTTTCCCCTTGCCACCTGATAAAACACCAGCCGGAATGAGAACCCAGTAAGGATACCAGCTCCTCCAGGGAGGCTTCCGCTGTGCCCCTCTGATTAATATCCCTTTCTCCTCTGCTCCCTCTGCACTTTATATTTACCCCTAATGTGGCGTTAATCCCACAACAGACATTTGTTTGTGTATTCTTCCTGTTTAACAGCAAGTCCTTTGAGGGTAAAAATTGTATCTTCAGCCTGACTAATAATAGGTGCTCAAGAAACATCGATTGAATTTAATTCAGTGGCATAGAAAGAATGAAATGGGATGCCCTAGATTTATCTTCTTGTCTACAGCTTCCAGAAAGCCTTGAGGTAAAAAGGGACCTGGGGAAGAGCAATGTGAAAAAATTGGTGATTTAGTGCCCGTGACCTCTCGCCTGCTGAAAAAGGAAATTTAATTTGTTTTCTTGTTCCTCTCTGCACGTTCTCTTCTTTTCTGAGCTGCAAAACACTCTAGGAAAGAATAAGACTGATTCAATGACCTTTTAAAAATATTTTCCTCTTTGGAGTATAAATCATTCATTATAATGCTTAGAAACAACGATTCCAGGGTGTTTTGCCTAATGACCACTTTTAAAAAGAAATCCCTTCACAGAGTGGCTCAGTGACACCTGGGCCAGTGTGACTCCCTGCTCTGAGTCCCTGAGTCCTTTCTTATTGCTAACTGACTGTCAGAATCAGCGCTGTCCTGAGCCCTCTTCAGCCAGGACTGGTTCGCTCTCAGTAGCACATTGGTACATTTTCACTTAAGCTTTAATTAAATCTTGTCTTTTCAGGTGTCAGTGACCCATCTAGGCAGCTAAAAGGTAACATATAAAAGTTAATTTCCTAAAGTCCTAGAGCACAAAACCCTGACAATGGACACATGATGCACATGTGAACTCAATTTCCAAGGAAGTGTGTTTGAACTGCACTATTTTGAGTGAGCAGAATAGGCAAAAAACAATCAAAACAACAACAACAACAACAACTGTCTTTGACCAATAAGAAACTGTTTATAAAAATCAACATAAGCCAACTCATCAGGTCTGTCTAACTTGATGTAAATACTTTATGCATCATGACCTGCAAATATGTGAGGTTAATACGGAAATTATTCATATAGGAGAAGGTATTTAATAAACCGGATTGGATTAAGGAATCCCAGAACTGAAAGCATTCTAAAATGTCTGTATTCCTTTAGACCAGAGCTCTACTACTGCATTAGTTTCCTACAGCAACTGTAACAAACTACTGTAAAGTGGATGGCTTAAAACAGTACAAATTTGTTATCCTACAGACCTGTAGGTCCGAAGTCGGGCACAGGTCTCAGGGGTTAAAATCGAGATGTCTATAAAGCTTCATTGCTTTCTGAAGGCTCAGGGAGAGAATCCATTTCTTGCATTTCTTAGCTATGGCCCCCTTCCTCCATCCTCCAAACCAACCAGGTTGTATCTCTGACCATTTTTCTATAGTCTCATCTCTCTCCGGCCACAGCCTGGAAAGATTTTCCACTCTTAGGAAACCCATGTTATTAGACTGGATTCCTCTGGATAATCCTGGATAATCTCCCTATCTCAAGGTCCTATATCCTGGGCTCACAGGAGTTCAGGACCTTTTTTGATCAATTCAAGGTGAATCCATGACTTCCTCAGAGACTCTTGGGCAGAAGCTTAGGGTCCTGGGTCAGAACCAGCCCCCAGCCCAGGCACAACGATAGGGGGAGGGGTAGCACCCAAAGCCTGAGACCTAGATGAGCTGTGAGAAGACTTCAAATACGCTACCCTTGACAACTGACTGGAACCTACATGCTCCTGCATGTATCTGCAGTGTTCAAAAATCAGACCAGTCAATAGTTTATTAGTGACAAGGCCTTAATACTTAATACTTCAAGAATACTTGCCAGTTTATTACTCTTTCTTTCAAGGTGAAATGGAAATAAATAAGACATGGAAAAGAATGGGGAGGAGGCATGGAAAGAAAAAGAACAACTCTCACAATGTCCTAGATTGTTATTATTGTTCCCAATAAAAGAGAAGGCAGCTATGGCTGAGCATGTGTATGCAACTGGCACATGGCCCAGGACATCCAAATGCCAGGTCTGGGCATGCCTTTCTCTGCTGTACTTCGGTGATTTCAACTCCCAAGTCCACTCCTTGCAAGAGGTTGCAAGTGACTGGACAGTCACTTAGTGCATTTCAGTGCCCTTACCTGTACACCTCATTTTTTGTAACTCTTTTCCTAACACACTAAGCAATTCCTTTGATAGAAGGAAGTAGGTGTCACCCCTTCACCACCCTGGACTCTGGAGTATCAACACTCCACCTGCATGAAAACACTTCAAGCAGCTGAGAGCCGGAATCACTATCCCCTCCACATTTCCACAACCCAAAGAATGTTCTGGGCTCCCTATTTGCATCTATCCCCCGTGGCGTCTAGCCAAGCCCCGCAGAGGTTTGTTCAGGCTGAGATCAGGCCTAAGCATGCTATCTAAAGGGTTGTAAGACTTCTCCTCAGCAGTTCAGAGTAGCCTGAATTCTACAGGCTATAACTTGAGTTTGTTTCCCACTGTCCATGGGCAGCTAACAGCTGTCAGAGAAGCAAGCCCCCCTCTTGCTGTCAACCAGTCCTGAGGCTCATTCACTGAGACAGGGACAGAGCCCAGGCTGACAGACTGTTTTGGCTGCTTCTGTGAAACCCCAGCAAACTTGGTTTGGCTGCCAATGGCCTCAAAAGCATGCAGGCTTCTCAAATATCATTGGATCAAGTTACCATGAACTACACATAGGCCTGATAAGAGACTCTGGCCCCTCCTACAGATTGTTTTTTAGTTTGTTTGTTTGGTTTGGTTTTTATTGTTGTTCAATTTCAGTTGTCCCAATTTTTCCCCCCTTACTCTCCTGTCCCCCCCCAACCCCCACCCCCCAACTTCCATCATATCCATGGGTCCTTTATACTTGTTCCTTGATTAGACCCTTCCCCTTCTTTCCCCTATTATCCCCCCTGCCTCCTTGGTGGCTGTCAGTTTGTTCCTTATTTCCATGTCTCTGGTTCTATTGCGCTCATTTGTTTGTTTTTGTTCATTAGGTTCTGCTTTCACCACCTGGCTTATTTCACCAAGCATAATACTCTCCAGTTCTATCCATGTTGTTGCAAAAGGTAGGAGGAGTTCCTTCTTTCTTTCTGCTGCATAGTATTATGTTGGGTAAATTTTAATCAAATATAGCTAACTTTAGTACCATGAACATCTTTTGAGTACCACCTGTGTGCAAAGCCAGGGGATTCAGAGCCTCTGGGAGGTGTGCTGCCTACACCTACCATGATAAACAAAAAGGTGAAAAGAACTTTATTGTTCATTTGTTCATCACCCACTTACTCATTTATTCATTAGATAAATATTGAATATTTAAAAGTACTGGTAGAACAGCAACATGCAAAAAGATAAAACTAGACCACCAACTTACACCATACACCAAAATAAACTCAAGATGGATAAAGGATTTAAACATAAGCAGTGCCACCATAAAGGTCCTGGAGAAAAATATAGGCAGTAAACTTTTGGATATCCTACGTAAAAATATGTTTACTGATACTTCACCAAGGGCAAAGGAAATCAAAGAAC
>PVIW01001631.1:0-277982 GCA_004026585.1 Noctilio leporinus | reverse complement strand
AAGGAATAGGCCTGCAGTGGTCAGGGGGAAAGGGGTTGGGGGGAGGGGGGAGGTAGAGGCAAAGAAGGGGAGCAGCTTAGACAAGAACCTAGTATAAAGGAACCATGGCCATGGACAACAGGTGGGATTGACTTTGGGGGGAATGGGTGGGTGGGGAGGGGGACAGAGGGGAGCAAACAGGGGATGGATGTAATACAACAACAATAAAGTTAAAAAAAATAAGAAGTATTTGTATTCATATACTTACTTTATAGTACTGATAAGGGGAGCAAGCATGAATAACAGGAATAGTAATAATTTCTGTCATTTCCAGGTGTATGGCGCAATGCTTGTGGGGTAGGTGGGTTTCTAAACCCAGAATTTCTATATCACCTGGGAGATTTTCCCAAAGACATTTGTTACTCCCGAATGCCTTCCTAAGATTCTGGTTCACCATCTCCTCTCTCTTACCCCCAACACACACCCTCCTCAGGGATGAAACTCCCTTTCACTCTTCTACCCCAAGAGCTCACAGTGAGATAGTCACTGATGGGAGGGCAAAAGCCTCAGAGCAAAGAACAGTTCTTCAGATAAAAAAAAAAAAAGGCTTTCTGAAAAAAATATACTACAATGCCTTCATTTTTCTACTTTTGCAAGAAGTTGAAGGAAACATTGTCATGAGGCAGTGCTGATCAGCAGCATGGCATTTGGGGACCCATGTACTCTCCTTTCCCACCTTTAAGCTGAAGAAAATTTTCACTGTTTACCCCAGTATTTTGTGTTGTCATTTTTCCAATGTCAAAGCCTTTTCTACTCTTGTACCCTGTCCTTCCCCTTTCTGCTAATGTTTTCTTCTCCACCTGGCTTTCAAAATCTAATTCATGCAAAGAATAATGTCTATTTCCTTCAGAAAGGCTTCTCTAATTATTCTAGTCCACAATTACAATCTTGCCCTCTTCTCCACTTAGCATCTCACATGTTTGTTAGTTCCACTCTCAGATCCAAATGGTAAATTCTTCCAGGTCATAGATCACATCTAAAACTTTGGTTATATCACACACAGCTAGCACAGGACAGAATAAGGCAGGCACACATTCTCTCATTCATCCACCAAACATACTGCATATCAACTCTATTTCAGGCCATGTGTTAGATACTGGAAATACAAAAATGTGCGTGAGATAATTCATGCCCATGGGGAAATTAGAGTCTAATTAAACACATAATTTAAATAAAATAGTGTTGCAGTTTGTGACTGTTGATAAATTCAGCAAATCATCAGTCAGAAGAAGTTAGAAAACTTCATTCTTTGTTTCTTCTTCCACAAATCTTGTCTCCAGATGATTGGTAAAGTAGGTGAAAAGTGGATGTAACTAGAGTCCCAAGATATTGTGGGCTCCTAAGAAATCATACAGCTAAAGTCAAAAGGGATCCCTTTCCTTCCCAATCTCTCTGACTCAGTAGGGGCAAAAAGCCAAGGCTGTAAGAAACTATAGCAACTGTGCAAACTTGTCAGGGGTCCAAGAGAAACACAAGGTCATGTAAGTAGATAAAAAGGTGAGACTGAGGGAGTAAAAGAGCCCAGAGTAGAACAGTGGCCTCACAGACACTCAGAAAAGAGATGGGGGAAGTCTGGGGGTGGGCCCCAGAGGACCTGTGTAGGGCTTCCTTCTCAGAGCAGCTGTATATGGAAATCAGGGTGTGTAATGGTTTAAATTCAAGGAAGAAAAAAGAAAACAAATGTATACGTTTCCTTTTCCTTGTCAGTCTTTGCCTTGGCTAGAGTAGCCATAGCTTCAGGCCCATCACTCAGCAATCTCAGTTGGGAGACCAGGATAAAGCTGTAACTCTAATGAGTCTAACTCTGAAACTGGGGGATCTTTGGCCCATCCTTCAGTTACCTGGGGAGATGTTTCCTTGAAAGAGCTGGCACAGAAGGTGTCTCGGACCCAGGCAGAACACTTCCTCTTCATTCTTGCACTTGCTGCTGAGCCCTAGGCTTAGATTTCTGCCAGTGAACACTTGGGGACTTGCTATTAATTTGTCTCTAACTGGGGTGTGGTCCTGCGCCAGCTACTTGAGGTGTCCTGTTGGAAAAATTAGGATTGGGCAAGATGTTCTTTAAGGGTCTTTTCCAGCTTTGAAATTCTGGGAGTTCAATAGTTTCAAACTGGGAAGTCAGCTCCTCTAGATGTGAAATGAAAAGCATGGCATCAAAGGATAAGTGTGTGTGGGGACACCGCAGCCTCTATTGGGTGGGGGGAGGGCAGATAACTTTCCCATCTTTATTTATAAGGCCAATATAAATCATTGCCTATGCACAGTCAACAGTTCTGAAAAACATTCACTGGGTTTTTATTACATCTACCCAGTTTCAAGACTTCTACTTGGTCATAGTAATGCTCAGATGTCATATGGAAACCTAGGCTATTACAGTTTGTGAATTCTAAGGAGTTTAGGAATTCTCTCAAGTCATGTAGCTTGATAATGGTCAAGTTCAGACAGTAGCCCAGTCCCCCTTGTTCATACATGCAGACTCAGGGAAAAGTCCTAAGAGTAGAAATCTACCTCCCTAAGCAGAGGGCAGAGGAAAAACCCAAGAAGAGGCAGGCCATTCCAGCCTAGTAATTAGTGGAGTTTATTAATGGAAGCTTACATATAAGGTGTGTTTTGGGCAGTTGCAAGACAAAATGGATCCCTATTCCGCTTGGCAAGTGCCAGAGAACAATATAGGACAGAGGGAACAATCACAAGTGCTAATACATGAATGCTTCCAGGTATAGGAAATTGTTTTAATGACTGACCAGGTTAGGACAACAACCTGATTCAGGAAGGAGCACAAAGTAGAAGGCAAGGGAGGGGTACTGGTTTATATTAGAATGAATATCAAGTATAGTCTGACAGCTTCTAAGGGGGTTTGCACACAGCAACCTCCATTCTGGCCCTGGTTCAGCATGCAGGACATACAGCTGTCACAGAACAGCCTATCCTCCACACCCCCACCCACAGGCCAAGTGCTATTTATCAAATTTTCATTAAGTGACAGCCTTATATTTAGCACAGTGCTACAAGTTGTGTAAGAGCCTTGTCCTCAAGAAACTTCTGTTTAAATGGGAGAAACTGGCCTTAAAACAAATATTAATAATGCAGGGGCACCATGGCTAACAATAGAAATGGAGAACCTTACAAGATGAAGAAAATAAAACTCACTTTTCTTAGTGGTGGACCTTTGCAGAAATCAGATGGGACAAATTAGACAAAGAACAGATAGAGGTTAAAGAAAAAGTAGAGATGAGTGGTAGGAAGGGAAGACAAAAAGATGTGGTCCCAGTTCTGTTGGAGGATTAGGATAATAAAGCTGTTATTGTTCTCTTTCAAATAACCTGGTTTTTCCACAATTCAATTTTCAGTTCACAAGCAGGTATTTTCTTTTGAAATAGGAAGGAATAAGCAAACTTTGAGTCCAGAAGATGTAGGATTATCCTCTAAGTTGGCTTGGGACATGGGACACATTCATAACTTATGGTCATATTCTAAAAATAAAACCTTTTGACTTAGTTCAAAACTCTTCTTTACCAGTGGTTTTGTTGTAGAAATCTTGTGACACCAACTACTGTCACTTCTTGTTGGTTGCATGTTTTTTAAAATAGTCTGTGGTTAAGCTATTAAATGATTAACTGCTAATGAGGAACTTTCATGTATTTAACACTAACAACACATTTGTGTTTTTCCCTTCTAATGTCTCTGTTGAACACACAGCATTTCAATAGCAGTAAATAAAATGTTTTAAGAAGATATATCACCATAGACTGCTACACCCAGTATTCATTTTTCATGTTTTCCCCTAGTTCTTATATCTATACATAATATTTTTTACCTAATTTCAGTCATTCTGTTGATACCATTATGTAATCTGATTTTATTCTTTATTTTATACTACTACGTTTTTCATGTTTTTATAGACCTTGTGATTATTTGATGGCTGTATAATATTGCACAGAACGGATGTTCCATTTTTTGAGTTAGCCATTTTCCTGTTCTTAGCTATTGAAGTGGTTAACCTGTCACTATTACTTAGCTCATTGATTTAGGTGTGATTGTTACAACACATAAAAATATCTTTGAGGTATCTGTCTTTTGGAAGATGAAATACACAAGCAACTCTAGTGATACTGTGCATCTACCAGATAAAAAGATGGTGCCCAGACACTAAAAGGCCATGCTTAGATGATTGATAAGTAGATAATAATTCTTTCTATGACAGGATGGACATATCACTAATAGTTTGCAGCTAAGATAACAATGTCATTTATTTCCATGATTAATGACCAAAAAAGTAGAACTAGTACATGGTGCCAGTTCCACTTTCTTTTTTCTGTCCCTTTAAGGCAGAACTGCATAAACAGGGACAACACTGTTAGTACTTTTTGCATTAGACTATTAATTAGCCTTTCTTAATTTGGCTTCTTAGCATCAGTTCCTGTGGCCAAGAGGAATGTGCTGTTCTCCAGGCAGAGGGAAGAAGATCTGCTGTCTTTAGGCTAACAGGTGGAGGTAGCCTGAGAACTCCAACAGGTGGGCACTGGTATATGTAGTGACAGATGAGGGAGGTGGGCAACATATCGTCAGTCTGGCTTTTCCTGTGTCCTCCTACAGAAAGGAAGCGAGTCCATGAAGAAGCACTTCACACGTGGCAGAAGAGGAAGAAAGAGTTTGGGGGTTGCAGCGGTCACACGCGCTGTGTGGAGAAGGCTACGATGAAGGCGAGGGAGGGAGTCAGGGAGTCGGGCAAACCCCTGCTAAGTCATCTGAAGGGCCTGCCGGTGCCCCTTGGGAAGAGGGGTGCTCGCCGGCCGGCCTGCAGGGTCTCCTCCCCCGAGGAGTGGAAGCTGCTTAGACCCGGAGGCGGAGAGCGGGGAGGGGCGGGGTTGGGTGAGGCGGCTGCGGGAGTCCCGGCGCTGTCCTCTGGGCGTGCCCTCCGCTGAGTCCAGCACGGCTCCCTGCACACGTCTGCGGCATCCCAGTGCCACCATGCTCCTGCTTCTGGGGCTGTGCTTGGGGCTGCCGCTATGCGTGGGGTCGCTGGAAGAGGCATGGAGCTGGGGAGACACTTCGGAGCAAGTAAGTGGAAATCTGGTGGGACCCAGGGAGTGCCCGTGCGCGGGCTGTTGTCCCTTCCCACCGCCTCCTTTGGGCGAGTGGCCGCTGGACAGGCTACTTTGACTAGTTGTGGACACCAAGAAGGGAGAGACCACCCCATATCCTGTCACATAGTCCCCCCCTTTTCTTCTCTTTTCCCCAACCTCTTGTGAGAGAGC
This sequence comes from Noctilio leporinus, assembly GCA_004026585.1. Classification (NCBI taxonomy): domain Eukaryota; kingdom Metazoa; phylum Chordata; class Mammalia; order Chiroptera; family Noctilionidae; genus Noctilio; species Noctilio leporinus. The sequence goes on along the minus strand of PVIW01001631.1, from coordinate 272,685 downwards.
TTCCCCATCTATTTATCAGTCACTTGTGGCAGGAATCTGGATGATAAAGTTTCCTGCAGCACTGTGTCTGGGACTTCAGAGTCCTGCAGAGCCAACTCTTCTTGGCTTCTGTTACCTGCGCAGGTTTCTGTTAGTTTTTGTTTGTTTGATTTTGTTTTTGTTTCTTCGTTTTTGAGCCAAAGTCCTCAGTTCATTAATTACAGGGATCTTCTTAAAGAGGCTGCGTGGGGTGGTGTGTTGTTACTGTTCCTCCTAGCTGTTCAGAGAGAAAGTACAATCTAGGGAAATGGCCAAACTCTCGAAAGCCTTGCTTTTTTCCATCTGAAAACTGGGAGAACAGGACATCCCACCAAGTGGTGGAGGACCAAGAACCAAAGGGCCTCAATTCTCCTAGTTAATATTCTGTACATCTTCCAGGGTTTCTGTTTTAAAATGGCTTAATCTAAGCCCTGGCTGTGGGCATAGTGGATAAGGCACCAGCCTCTGAACCCAAAGGTTGCTGGTTCGATTCCCAGCCAGGGCAACATAACCAGGTTGCAAGTTAGGTCTCCAGTCAGGTCCATAGCTGGGGGCAGGTGAAAGGCAATCGACCACTGATGTCTCTCTCCCTCTCTGCCTCCTTCCCTACCCTTCTCTGGAAATAATTAATAAAATCTTTAAAAAATAATTTAAAATAAAAAATAAATAAAATGGCTTCATCTCACCGATGGGTAAAACTTGCAAACATGAAACCTCAATAAAGTGATGAAGAGAAAAGCTTTTTGAAAACTATCAAGGTCACATGAATATTAATATAAAGACTTTATGGGGAGAATGACTCCATCTCAAGCAGATAGTGCATATCTATACCTCCTGGTGTTGTTTACACATGCATTGCTTAAATTATTTTCAAGTTGTTTCATCTTAAGCATGTTATCTCATGATGGAAGGAAGAGATATGTTGGCGTACTCTCTCCCCTACCCCCGCCTTTCTAACACCTTGGTTTGCAGAGTAGATCCAGAAGATGGAATCTGCCTAAACATCAGATAATCACATTCTTACTGACTCTGCCTCATGTATGTGCTTCCTGCAAAATGGAAGAAGTGGTCATTCTCTTGTAGGGTTATCAGAAAAGGAATAACCCATAAAAATTCCTGGAGGCTGAGCCTGGAGTAGGGAAAGTGCAGGCCGTGGATCCAGAAGGAAAAGCTGGTCTTGGCCATTTACAGTGGTGTGGCTTGGACAAGGGGGTTGAGCTAGCTGCCTTCCCTTTCTTTCCTGTTGATCACAGCAGGAAGTAGGTCTCCTTTTGAGATTCCTTGTATTCTCAAAAGCTGGTGTGTGTGAGGTAGGCAGTGGATACTCAATAAATGGTAATGTTTTAGTAAAAAGTAAAGGGTGTGGGCTTGGTACCAGGCAGCCTGGGTTTGATTCCTGATCCTGTCACTTACCAGCTCTGTGACTCTGGGCCAGTTACTTGAGGCCTTAATTTCCAAATCTGTTAAATGTGAGAAATAATACACTGACAGTGCTTGAAACAGTGTCCCAACTCTATGTTGGCACTGGCTGGTAGGCTTGGGCAGCTGACATGCTGAAGGAAAGAATTTAGGGTAAAGATTGTAAAATGTTTTTGGGGGGAGGATGGAGAAAGGAGAGTGTGGGAAGAACTGAGACAAAGATTCTGTTTATGAACTAGGAGGAAAGATTAAAACTCTAACATCTGCAAGTCCAAGTAGGCTTTTGACACTCTCTAAACTCTCCCATATAAAATATGAAGAGTTTGGCCCATTTTAGTGACTTCATGCTGTCTTCAACCCATAGGCCTATTTATTCATCTTGAAAATGACTAAATCAGAAAAAAAAACAAAAAAAACAAAAAACCAACAACAAGATATAGAGTTTTCTGAAAATTAACAATTTTACCTTTTTTATTACTACTCTATTAAAACTTGTTTATTTATTTATTTATTGTGATGTAGGATTTCAGAGCACAGGCCCCAGAATAAGGCTTTCTGGGTCTGGTTCTGCACTTACCGGAGGGTTAATATCCATGAGCCTCTATTTCCCCATCTTTTGAATGTGGATAATGAGATGACTTAATTAAAAGGGTTTTAAAGGTTGAGAGAATTAATAGTACCCTTATACCTGAGAAGTACCTGGAAATGTACTTTGTGTTCTATTTGTAGGATCACTGCCTCCAAAATTATATGTAAACCTGATTTTTCTGATGTAAGTGAAAACGGTGTTGTAGTTTCAGAGAAGTTATCTTATTTATCTTTTACCTTTAATTGGGGGTATTACTAATAACACCTTTGATTCAGATTCCTTTCTCACTTTCTCTCCACCTCATCTGCAAACAATATTTCTACCCATAGCAGGGCTACTGTAAGCAGAGTTTTCAGACTTGGCTGTGCAGAAAGACTCTCTAGGACCCCACTGAACATTCCCACTTCTGAGACCTCCACCCCCATAGTTTAGATCTGTTAAGTTTGGTTGGGGCCCAGATGAATCTGATGATAGTAATCTAGGGATCATACTTAGAATAATACTGCTTTCAGACTCTTTCAGAAAGTTAATATTAAAGAGCTTTCTTTTATAAAGTCAGCCTGCTACAAATTTATCTGTTTTGTAAGTTGCAAGTTGATATGGTTTCTTTAAATAAAGGCAGGGTTGTATTCCTGTTATTTCAAAACCAATTTTTAATTTACAAAATAATAATTACCATTAAATACTAAGCACCCATAATGTCACAGAGACTTTGCCAAGACCTCCATATAAAAATAATAAAAAACAATTTAGTATAGAGTTAAGAGCCCTCCAAGTGGAGTCCAACTGCCTAGGTTCAAATCTGGATCCCATGATTAACTGGCTGTGTGTACTTGGGCAAGAAATTTAACCTGTCTCTGGGTTGCTGTCATCATCTGCAAGGCGGAGTTGTTAATAGTTCCTGCCCATAGGCAGCGGTAGGTCTAGGTTTTGAGTGGGGAGTAAAATTTCACAATTTGTAGGGTTCTCTTAAAGAAAAAGGTTTTCAAATTATGACTACAAATCTAGGTGCCAACATTTATTTAGGATAAGTGAATCACAGCAAATGATACAGCTAACAAGTTCTCAAACACCACAAGTATCAGTTATTGATGAGGAACTGAACAAGGGAGGTTCCCTGGAGCTCATTACATCTTATTATGAATAATAATAAAATATTAAATAAAAAGAGTATACCTACTTCTGCTCTTATGTTTGCTGTGAGGGTTAAATAAGTTAATTCAGGCAAAGCATTGCCTATAGAAATAGTCACTATTTTTAGTATTTATGTGCAGCCTGGTTAAGTCCCCAATTCTTATGCAAGGAGAGTCTCTGTGTACCACGTTACCAGGAAGCATGGAAATCCACACAGAGGAGTGACATCCAGTGCTCCCATGTGCACAGCCTGGGTTGGGACACAGATGCACTGTTACCAAAATCAGCATTCAACAACTCCTCCAAAGACCAAGCCACGTTCATGTTGACAATCGAATGTAATTTGTTTCAATGCAATCTTTATTTGGGGCCCTTGGTACATAGATAGTGTTCAATATATGCTTGTGGCACCACATGGATTGCAGAGACACATTTCTAATTCCCTACATTGAGAATTTCTGGAGTTTCCATTTTTCATAATCTCTCTTTGAATCCAACTTTCGCCTTTGGGAAAACACACAAAATAAAGACAACTGTTTTATCTTTTTAAAAACTCCTTGAAAGATAACTCAGTAAAAGATTCTGTGCACTCCAGACCACTCAGTAATGTCTCCTTTACATGTATGGGTGGGGTTGTGGAAACGGAGGCATAGAGCTGAATGAGGAAGGAGTCTATTGTGGGAGAGATTCCAGAGATCTACTCACTCCCTAACCAGCATATTTTGTTTCTCTGAGGGGCATGAGAATGGGGGTGGGGACAGAATCCTGAGAATCTGGTGATGAGTTGTATATGACTACATTCTTGTCTACTTCACTGTCAGTTCCAGTGGGAAGACCCAATGAGCTTTTGTATCTAAGGAACTGCAGAGTCTGTTTAAGAAGATGAGGGCATGGGATGAAGACCTGAGTTTTCTGGGGTAGGCTGGTGGGTCCTGAACCTTCTTATTATTCTCGTACAAGCAAGGTCCATTTCCTTTGTCTTTCACAGTTAAAGGAAACAGTGACTTGCCCAAAGGCTGGTTGATTTTTTTTTTGTTTTTTTTTAAGTTGCCTGGAAATTGTTTGGAATTTAAGCCTTAAAATGAAGTTTCTTCTTCCATTACTGAGCTTTTAAAAAAAATATGTATTTTATTTATTTTGCTATTACAGTAGTCCCAATTTTCCCCCCTTTGGCCCCCTCCACCCAGTACCCCATTTCCTCCAGCAGTGACCCCCTTAGTTCATGTCCATGAGTCATGCATATAAGTTCTTTGGCTTCTCTATTTTCCTTTGTTCTTCTTAACATTCCCCTGTCTATTCTGTAACCACCAATGTGTACTTTTTTTTTTCCTTTTACATCCAGTCAATTCACCATTTAATTACTGACTTCTGACAGCTTCTCAAGTCATATTAATACAAAGTTTTCTTTTCATTATTCCAAAATGCCTACATTAATCCATTTGTTTAAAGAATTACTCTTTTAAATAATATGAATTGCAATATTACCAAACCCATGCAAAAATACATTTACACCCATACATATTTTTACACATATTTAAAGAACATACTGGATTTTGAAGAGTTAATACAAAAAAATTTAAAATATGTCAATAGCTTACATAATTATTACATGTTAAATGATAGTATTTTAGATATATTGTAGCAAAATTAAGCAGATTTTTTTCTTCTTTAATACTTATTTTACTCTGGAATACTATTTTTGTGAAATATATCACAGAAATGGTGTATTGCAGAACTTTGTGAAAGTTGTCCTAGAAACAGTGTGAAACCCATAGTAAAAAATGAATTTGGTTTTTGAGTCAGATCCTCCCCCCCTCCAATAATACAACTCAACTTCATTTTAATCTACTAGAACTACAGCTTATTCTTTTTGGAGTTTTCCATCTTAAATATATTAATTAATTAATTAATTAATTTAGGCACAGGTCTTACTCCTTTCAGTACTCTCTGTTTTTCCCCTATATGTATTTTACAAGTTGAAGCCTTCAGAAATAATGGCACTTGCAGTGCTCAGCCAGTCCCCAGAGTAGAAATTATTATGTTTACTAAGTTGAGGTAAAAAAAAAAATCCCTGGGATTTAAATAATTTTGTAGAATAGTATTCTAGCTATTTTTTGAACTTGTGGTTGACTTCCTATGTGGTCCTAAACTAATCCCTGAACTATTTAAGAGTCTGGTGAGATAGAGATTAAGTATGTTCACATTTCAATAATAAAGCTTATTATAGCATTAATTTCTTTTCCCAAGCATCCCCAGTTTGTGGGCCTTCATAATTGTAAGTGTATATTTCCACAATTTAGTTGAAAGGAATGTCATCTAATTTACATGCTAATATGAGAATATAGATTGTCTATGTACATGAATCATATAGTTCAGTAGTTTGCAACTTTCATCCAAATCAGTCTTCATTCTCAGCATCTTTTCTAACCTAAAGATTGACTGATTTCACAACACACCCATGACCAGGTGGTTGCTATTTAAAACATAAATTGCTAACAAAATCTATATATTACACACCCACAATAAGCACATATTTTATAACAGTGAATAAGAAAGATAGAATGTCTTCTATATAATATAGATCCACATTTTCTTCCTTTTTTCTTCTTCCTTAACTACATTCAATTTTTCTAAGTTATTGCAAGTAACTTGATTTTCTCATATTGTGAAATAATCCAATCTAAGAAAACTTAACCTGCAGTAATGCAGATACAAGTAATATACAAAATTGTACCTTATTTAGTAAAATCTATTTATAACAAGATCACTTTAAAGCATTCATAAGTTAAAGTTGGTTCTTATCCATTCAGCTGCCCTATGTCTTTTGATTGGTTCATTTAACCCATTTACCTTTGTACCTGTGTTCCTATCTGTCTTTCTGTTTCTTCATCTTCTTAAAGCAGACCCTTCAGCATCTCTTGCAATGCTGCTTTCTGTCAGCTTCTCAAATCATATTAATACAAAGTTTTCTTTTCATTATTCCAAAATGCCTATGTTAATTCATTTGTTTATTCTTTTAGACTTCTTTTGTCTGGGAAGCTCCTTATTTCACCTTCCATTTTGAGTGACAGCCTTGCTGGGTAGAGTATTTTGGTTGCAGGCCTTTGTTTTTCATTGCTTGAAATATTTTTTGCCATTCCCTTCTGGCTTGTTGTGTTGCTGTTGAGAAATTAGCTGATAACCTTATCAGATCCCCCTTGTATGTTATTTAGCTGTTTCTCTCTTGATGCTTTTAGGATCCTCTCCTTGTCTTTGAAGTTTGCCATTTTCATTATGATGTATCTTGGAGTGGGCCTGTTTAGGTTCATCTTCCTTGGGACCCTATGTGCTTCCTGAGTTTGCATGACATTTTCTCTCCTCAAGTTAGGGAAGTGTTCTGTCATTACTTCTCCAAAGAGGTTTTCTATCCTTTGCTCCTCCTCTTCTCCTTCTAGTATTCATATGATATGGATATTCTTACATTTCATGTTGTCCTGCAGCTCTTCATTCTTTTTCACTCTTTTTTCATTTGGTTGCACTCCATGGGAATTTTTTTCTACACTGACCTCCAGCTTGATGATCCAATCCTCTGCTTTCTCTAGCCTGCTTTTGATTCCTTCTGCCGTGTTCTTCAATTCAGAAATGGTATTCTTCATTTCCTCTTGGCTCTTATTGATGGTTTCTATGTCCTTTTTAATACTGGTATAGTTCTTAGTAAGTTCCTTGTAGCTTTCCTGGAGTTCTTTGTAGTTCACCTGGAGTTGTTTGTAGTTTTCTTTGAACTCGTTGAGTTCATTGAGCTTCTCTATCATTATTATTTTGAATTCCATGTCTGATAGGGTGCTTGCCCCTATTTCATTTTGCACTCTTCCTGGGGATTCCTCCTTTCCCTTTGCTGAGGGTTTATTTCTTTGTCTCCCCATTTTAGGTGGCTCTTGTTTGTTTCTGCTTCTTAGATTCCATTACTGAGATTTTAGGTATCTTGAATTGCCATTGGTTAATAGCTAATCAATCCACAGCAAAATTACTCCAAGGGAAGAAAACTTTTGCATGAGTGATAGAGTTATCTTACTGAAACAGGCATCTTCTGGGCCAACTGTCCTCAGCTCAGGTGATAGATGGCATCTCCAGTGAACCTGTAGCCCTGGTTTTGTTTCAGGTTCTATAACACATCTTGAGGCAACTGACTTCTGAGTTCCTGGGTCCTGGTTTCAGGATTTTCAAATGCTGCCAGAAGTTAGGGCCCACTGGTAGATGAATTCTCAGTACAGAGACCTCTAGGAACTCATGATCACTTGATGGGATATGGCTGAGCCAAGTGCAGAGTCTCTTGGCTCTACTGTGGGACCTGTGTTCACAGACCCAGTGACAGGGCTAAAATGGAAGGTGGAGGACATGAACCCTGCTTTTTGGTCAATCTGGGTCATTAGCACACCCATACTAAAAGACATGCTTTATGTTTGCATAGTGCCTTCCACTGCTCTCTCCCCCGGCTTTTTCCCATTTATGGACTTTTAAGAATGCTTTCAGGATGTTTTGGTTCTCTTTTGCTCATGATCCAACACTGTGATGGGTCCTGGGAAAAAATAAACCTATGTTATACAACTTATAAACATTTAAGTAGTGCCTGCTATTTTTGACCTATAGTTGACCTAACTATAAGGGGAGATTGTATATCTACATTCCTTGTGCAAAGAAAACCTTCAGCCACCCTCTGTGTCTTGGTTGTGAATGCTTCTTGGTTCAAATGAGTTAAAGAGGCGGTGACAGATCTATGAAACTGAACATTTCTCACATAGTTCCTCTATTGAACCTGATTCTCTTAAATTTCTCCTTTCCTTTCATTCCATTTCAACAAACCTCCTACACAACTAGTTGTAGCCACAGCTTCATCACAAAGCCTCTCTTTTGTACAAAAGAATATAGTACATTCTTTTTCCTGTTTCCTTTGCAACTTATAAAAATTACTTTGTTTATTAAATTTTCATGAGTATCTTTCTTTTAACTTAGATAGTATGGTCCTTAATGGCAATGATAATGCTTATATTTCTCAATAAATGTTGTAGCCTGGACATCTGTTCTGATGCTAGAGAGATATGCTCAGCTCAGGAAGAATGAATAATTCTATTTGTGCCCTCTCTTAAATCTATGATTTGGGGCCCCAGGCAGCTTGGTGAAGGCTCTAAGATTACTATTGGCAGTCCTTGACATTAAGCTGGAGTTAGTACCTTGTCTGTCTGTACACCTCACTCCCAGATTCTTATAATACAATGGGATCAGGAATGTCTTACTGAAAACAATGATGATGATAGTGGTGTTACTTCCACTTCAGTCCTGGCTGGCCCCAGGAATCTGTGTCTACTGGGAAGTTTTGATTCTGGTTCAGTCTGAGTTTAAACTTGGACTGAAGTGTAGCCATAGTGATCCCTTGAGACATCAGATAGTCATCTCAAAAATGAAAAACCAACTTCTCTTGTTCTCCTTAAAGGTTGTTTATTTTATTGGAAACCCTTCAAAGAAACTTTAGATCAATCAGAGAACATAATACCTGAGAGAGGTTGGGCTTTTCTTTTGCCCATAGTTGTGTTAAGTGGTCCCCAGTCAATTCCACAATTTTAGGATGGGGAAGGCCAGAGATGAATCTGCAGAACTGATAAAGACCTTTCCCAGGATGCTTACTGTGGCTTTCTTTGAACAGTCTCATACATCCCACCTCATTTTAGAAATATAAACTAGTATTCTCTAGTAATTGTTTTGTTCTCATTTGGAGTTGGGGCAGATGTCAACCTAAATCCTATCTTATTTCTTTCCATGCTCAATAGAATAGGAGGCTCTCTAGTAGCCTATAATACTAATTTATAATTGTATACTTTTGAGAGGGGGAAGGACCAGGGATTCAAGCAGTTTTGGTTATACTTTTAGTTTACAAATAGAAATATTTTTCTTGTGCTTTCTTTTATTAAGAGTAGTAATGGCTAATTTCTCAAAAATAAGTAATACAGCCCTGACTGGTGAGGCTCAGTGGATAGGGCATCATCCTGCCAACTATAAAGTTGCTCGTTCAATTCCAAGTCAGGGCACATGCCTGGGTTGAGGGTCAGGTATTTCTTTTGCACACTGATGTTTCTTTTCCTCTCTATCTCCTTCCCTTCCCCTCCCTCTAAAAATAAATAAATAAAATCTTTTAAGAAACTGAAGTAATGCAGAAGAGTTTAAAGAAAAAGAATTCAACCACCAAAGTAACACTATTAGCACTTTGGTGCATGTTCTACATATACAGACATACTTACAACGATGAGGCTTTGTTACTGATTTAATTACTTAAACCTGTGTAACTAATATATCAATCTGGATTAGCTAGACCATACTGTGGCACCAACCGCCAAATCTCAACAACTCAAATGACTAATGTTTTTTTCTTGTTTATACAGCTTGTCCATCTTGGATTAGGTGGGGACGAGGGATGCATGTTGTGGTCACTCGGGAATTGACTTGCCAAGGCAGCTATTGTCTCAAATGCTGCTAATTACTGTGCCATAAGGAAAGGACATTTCTGCGGTATTGCATATCTGTAAATAAGTACTTGGCCCAGAAGTGACAAATGTTACATTTATACCTTATTGGCCAGAACCAGGCACATGGCCCTCTCATGCCACCAGGGGACCAGGAAATGCAATGCATCTAGCAGAGAGCTAGAGAAATGTTTGGAAAACAGAATTGAAGCCTAGCAAAATGAACATTTATTGATGTCAATAAATATAAGTCCCATTATTTTTATTATCTGTATTCTTTTTTATTTTTATTTTACTTTTTATTAATTTATTATTTTTGTATTACAGTTGTCTCATTTTGCCCCATTGCTCTTCCCTGCCCCACCCCTCCCCATCCCCTCTCCCACAGTCAATCCCCATCTTTTTGTCCATGTCTATGTGTCATTTATACTAATTCCTTCATTAAACTCTTCCCTTTCTTTCCCTCTTTCTCCCCATCTCCTCTCCCCTCTGGTCAATGTTAGTCTGTTCTTTGTTTCCATGCCTCTGGTTCTATTTTGCTCCTTTGTTTGTTGTCTACTCCTTTTTCTCCATATCCTTATCAGCAGTTGTTGTTTGTTGATTTGTTAACGATGGTCAGTCTGACAGATGGGTCCAAAGGCAGTTTCAGTGCCAGTCTGCAAACCCAAATGTTGCTGGTTCGATTCCCAGCCAAGGCGCATAATCCGGTTGCAAGCCAGGTCTCCAGCCAGATCTGTAGCTAGAGGCAGGTGAAAGGCAACCATACATTGCCGTTTCTCTCCCTCTCTGCCTCTCCCCCTTCCCCTCTCTCTGGAAATAATAAAATCTTAATTTAAAAAAAAAAAAAGGCAGTTCCATTTTTAGTTTATGAGGAAATTCCACTGTTTTCCATAGTGGCTGCACCAGTTTGCATCCCCACCAACAATGTACCAGGGTTCCCTTTTCTCCACATCCTTGCCAGCCCTTGCTATTTGTTGATTTGTTAATGATGGCCATTCTGACAGATGTAAGGTGGTATCTCATTGTGGTTTTAATTTTCATCTCCCTGGTGGCTAGTGATGTTGAACATTCTTTCATATGCCTAAGGGCCCTCCTCAGAGAAGTGTCTGTTCAGATCCTTTGCCCATTTTTTAATTGGGCTGTCTGTCTCCCTGGTGTTGAGTTGTATAAGTTCTTTATATATTTTGGGGATTAAACCCTTGTCTGAGGTATCACTGGCAAATATGTTTTCCCATACAGTTGGTTTCCTTTTAATTTTGCTGATGTTTTCTTTAACTGGGCAGAAGCTTTTTGGTCTGATATAGTCCCATTTGTTTATTTGTTCCTTTATTATTTCCCTTCGCCCTGGGAAAAATATTGGTGCAAATATCTGAAATTTTACTGCCTTTGTTTTCCTCTAGGACTTTTATGGTGGTATGGCTTATGTTTAAGTCTTTTATTCATCTTGAGTTTATTCTGGTGTATGGTATAAGTGATCTAGTTTCATTTTTTGCACATCCCTGTCCAATTCTGAATGTTTTTAAATATATATATTTATTTTTATTTTTAGTGAGAAGGGAAGGGAAAGAGAGGGAGAGAGAGAAACATTTATGTGTGAGGGATACATCTACTTGTTTGCCTCTTGCATGCCCCCAACTGGGGACTTGGCCTGCATCCCAGGTATGTGCCCTGACCAGGAATTGAACTGGTACCTTTTCAGTTTGCGGGCCAGCACTCAATCCATGGAGTCACACCAGCCATGGTCAACTGTATTCTAATTAATCTGTGTATCATAATATATTTAACTAAACTACTTTTAAGGCTAGTATATGCTATTTCAATTATTAACTATTATTTTAAAAGTTGCAAAGAATTTCCTTGTACATTCATACAGTGAGAATATAAAATGTTATAGCCACTTTGAAATTAGTCTGACAATTTCTTAAAAGTTAAATTTACCATACAACCCAGGAATTCCACTCCCAGGTAGCTACCTGAGGGAAATAAAAACATACATCCAACATCAAGATTTGCATGAGAGTTTTCATGCAAGTTCCACATATTACCCAAATAATAGCATCTATGTGGAAAGTAATCTAAAGTCTATCAGGTAATGAGTAGATAAACAAAATATAGTTTATTCATGTAATGGAATAATATTCAGACACAAAAAAGAATGAAGTACTTCCATAGCATGGATGAACCTTGAAAAGATTATGCCAAATGAAAAAAAGTCAGCCATAAAAGGCCACATATTGTATGATTCCATTTATATAAAATGTCCAGAGTGAGATTAGTGGGTGCCAACAGATATGCAGGGGACATGAGGTGACAGCTAAAGGTTGCAGGGCTCCTTTAGGGATAAATAAAAATGTCCTAAATTGATTGTGGTGATCATTGCACAACTTCACATATGTACTAAAAACATTGAGTTGTGTTCTTTATTTTTTTAAAATCATATTGAATTGATTATACTATTACAGTTGTCCCAATTTTCCCCCTTTGCTCCCTCTATCTAGGACTCCCACTCCCTCAGATAACCCCCACACCATAATTCATGTCCATGTGTCATGCATATAAGTTCTTTGGCCCCTCCATTTCCTATTCTGTACTTTACATCCCCATGGCTAATCTGTAACTACCAATTTGTATGTCTTAATCTCCTCATTGGGATATCCCCCCTGAATTTTTACCATCAACATGGATGTGGGACCAGCCCATTCCGCATCTCCATCCCTCCTAACCAATCTGAAGTGGTTTCTTTAATTCTATAGTTGTCAGACTTCCATTCAACTAGATTTCTGACATTTCTGAGTGATGGTTGTTCTATATTTTACTTACAATTTCCATGTTGGTGAGAGGAGGTGAGCTGTATTTACCTATGTCAATCTTGACCAGAAGAGTGTATTTTCAGTTATATCTGATAAAGCTGTTAAAATTAGATATACATAAAATCTAGGCATATTTTACAAATTTTAACCTACTTTGTGAAATTGCTCTCCAGAAAGGATGATTTATTACAACAACAATAGTTCATACTTCAGTTGTTTAAACACTGATTTGCCAATGAGTCAAGTTCAACAACAAGCCAAGACTTTTGAATTAGTCCAGAGTGGCTGATTCGTTAGTATAGTTTTTGAAAATGAGGATCTTATCATCTTCCCATGATCCTCCTCTTCATTTGGGAGAGTACAGTAAATCATCAAGAAAAAAGCAAAAGAAAATTCAAGTTCAGTTCAATTTTATTTCCAGAGTTTCCTAGAGTTTTGAGTTGAGTAATTAAGACCAAACATGTTTACTTATTGTAATGAAGATCATAGTCAAGTGCTTATTTTCAAGCCAAAAATAAAATGAAATAATGCAGATGAACTATTTGTTCCTGTCATTTTATCCATATTCCAATAACAGATTTAAAGACACTCAGATGATAAGGAAACATGACATCATGGTTTTAGCAGTCAACCAGGTATGGGAGAGATGAGTTCAAGATTAAAAATTAAAGATCAAAACTGTTTTTAAGCCCTTTTTGTGAATTTAAATTAATTTTAAGCTCCTCATTTAACTAAATTCTTTAAGAATAATCTCACAATTGTATGTCATAACTTCTCTTTTAGGTTGGACTCAGGGTCCCGAGACAACTCCGGCTGTTGCAAAGGCTGGTATGTATATTCATTGTACATCTTACATCTGTTCCTGCACTAGTGTGTGTATTTTGAAACAGGCACTAAACTTGTTTGCAGCTCCTCCAAAGCTGCTTGTAGAAGGACTCTAACATGAATCAGAATAGCTTTTAATAAGGCTTTTTTAAAGTGCATTTTTCTTTCTAGAAAGAGACTTGATTATTTCAGTAGGACTATAAGGACAAAGTATGAAGTCCTAAAGGCCTTCTTAAAACACACACACACACACACATACACACACATACATACTTAAAGTCACAGTTACTTTTTTATGACATTCTTGCACAAAAATAAAGGTTTTGTTATGAAGCAAACAACTAAGGCAAATGAGTTCACACTTGTAAAGTAAAGCTTTGTGTGATACATGTGGAGCAAAGTTCTCAGTGAGTGTTGGAGACTAACAGATGGGAATGCAGGCATTTATTCAACAAACAATTTTTGGAATGCTTACTATCTGCCCCACACTGTTGTAGGCACTAGGTGTACAACAATGAACAAAACAGACCAAAGATTCTGTCTGTCACAGTGCTTGAATTCTAAAGAAGTGCAGTGACAAAGTAAACAAATAAATTATAAGTGTAGTAAGAACAGAGAAGGTGACAAATACCACAACAGAGGAAGATGGGGGAACTTTGCATACATTTGCATCTATGAGATTTCTGATTATTACTTTCAAACAATGGGATCCTGTAATGACAGCTAATGTGTACTGAGTGCCTCCTACGTGCCAGGCATTGTTCTAAGCGTTTCCTGTGTCGTAGCTCAGTCATCCTTGTCACAATACTTTGAGGCATTTTACAGATGAGAAAACTGAGCTTCAGAGAGAGTGAATAACTTGCCCTAACCTACACGGTTGGTAGGAGGTGGAGGAGCCAGGATTTGAGTTGATGAATTTTTGTTTCCAGGCTTTTCCTCTATAACCACTGCTGCAAAAAACTTTCTGTTTATCCTGTGATGTGGGTGGTTTTAATATAATGATCCAGGTTTTTCATTAGCATGGTTGCTGGATCAAAATGCAGGCATATTTTAAAATTTGATAGATGTTTTCAGATTTTCGAATATTATCACTTTAATACTATCCATATTAACTATATTTCTGTCACCAATGATGACTCTACACATTTTTGACAGCAATAGAAACAATTACTCTTTTTTGATTTGCCAGTCTCTTAGATATAAAGTGATTTTTCATTGTTTCTTTAATTTGCATTTTCCTAACTACTTATGAGTTTAAACTTTTCCTATACATTTATTGACCAGAATAGTTCTGTGAATTGCTTTTTTTCAGGTCCTTTACTCATTTTTCTTTTGTGTTTTTTATCCCCTAATTGTCCACATGTTGGATAACTTTGTATGTTATAGATACTCTGTCCTCTAAGTTGGAAGAATTTTCTCCTATGTCATTTGTCTATTAGCTTTGTTTATGGCATATTGGTCATTGGAAGGTTTTAAGTTCCTAAGTAATAAATAATAAATAAATAAATAAATAAGTTAATTTTTTCTTTATGGCTTTTGAGTTTTCATTCTTGGTTACAAAAATTTTCTTGAACCCCCATGACTGAGAGTTTCTATGTAATTGCCCAGATTTTCTTAGAAATCTCTAGAAATTTTAGTCTTACTTTCACATATATTATACTTTTTAAAATATTTTATTTATTTTTTATTTTTTTAGGATTTTTTTTTTACTTATTATTTTATTTAGAGAGAGGGTAAGGGAGAGAGGCAGAGAGGGAGAGAAACATCAATGTATGGTTGGCTTTCACCTGCCTCCATCTAAGGACCTGGCTGGAGACCTGGCTTGCAACCTGGTTATGTGCCCTGTCTGGGGAATCGAACCAGTGACCTTTGGGTTCGCAGGTCGGCTCCTTATCCACTGTGCCACCAGCCAGGGCTTAAATTATACTTTTTAATATGAACTTTATTTGCCTATTCAACTGGTACCAGAATGATCTTTCCAGTAGACCTGGTACTTCATTTTCTTTTATAAATGTCTTCAATGATTCTGCATCACCTATAGGATAACTCTAAGAATGTACATGTCCTTGCGTTACCTGGTTTCTGCCCAGCTCTATAGCTCGCCTACCCTATGAGTATTTTACATTCAGCTGTACCACACTTATCTGAATATTCTCTATTCTAAGTAATGAATAGAATGTGGGTGGCAACAGCTGGTTCTCTTTGTCACTGCCATCTCATGGACCACAGGGATTTGCTTGATTTATTCTTAATTAATTTGATACCCTTTTTGTGAAGCTCTCTGACATCACATACAAAAAAAAAAAAATGTTTCGTTTGAAAAACAGGGGTGTCTTGTATCTGAGTATCCCTGGTGCTAAACAGATATTGGCCTGATTTTCCTAAAAACAATTCACTGTCATCATTTAACCTACCAAAGGAAAAGGCCATGTCTGTAATCTCCTTCAGAGCAGGTAGTCTAAAATTTGTAGACTGGATTGTTTTAAGCAGATATAGTGAGATATGTAGACATGGAAATGATTGTCACGAAGAAAGAAGTTTACACTTATAGATTTACAGGAACAGGAGGCATAGGACACTATGCAGGGCTGCATAGCGAAGCACCAGAGTCAGTCAGAAGGCAGAAGGGGCAGAGGAAGAACATAGGTGAGAGCCTTTGCTAGGACTTTGCAGGAAGAAATTGTTAAGTAAGCTTAAGATTGGGCAGCTTGAATAATTTTGGTCAACTCTGAACGATAGTGGTGGTCCCTAGTTGTCTGGGGGTGATTTAGGGCAGATGAATATTTGCTAGATGTGTGAGAGTTTAATAAAGCAGGTAGTTGGAAGTGTGGATTTTGAACTGGTTGGTTGTATATCAAAGGTGTGCTCACAGGGATGTTGTTTGTTAACTATAGGAATCAGCTAGCCCTGGGATAAAGGCTCCAAAAGCCAGAGCATCAAGAATATAGAAAATAAGAAAGTATAGACAATGCAGCAGATAGCATGGTAATGGCTGTCATTACCCCACAAAGGTTTGGTTATACATGTATCTGTTTCTCTACTCCCAGTTCTAACCACCATAGTTTATCTTTTTGTAGATGTAGAGAGTAAGTTTTTCTTTTACATAAAAGTGATAATTGCACTTTATCTTTCCTCTCTTCTAAACTACTTGCTAAGTAAGTAGTATTACTACAGATAGGCAATCCAGAGCAGAGGGATAAATTATTTGTCTGAGGTGATAAATATAGGTGACATATCAGGTGTGGGGGCGCTGCTCACCTGGAGGTCTTCTGCTTCATGTGATAACAACATGAGCTACCTTGTTTTTCTCAGCCAACTGCTGAGACTCAGACTTCTCCTTTATAAAGTGAGGAGGAACTGAGTTAGATGATTTCTAAGGTTCTCTATAACCTCCAAAATTATTTCTCCTAATGATCACTGAAGAACTATGAGACCAAAATAAAATGACAAAAGGTTAATCTTGTGGGAAGAGGCCTGACTTCTGGCAAATGCCAACACAAACATTCCTCAGTTACATTTCCAGATGGCATCTTGGATAATTCTGGACAATCTCTGGGTAAGTGGATTTTAAGTGACTTGCATGAGTCACACAGAAATGTTTAGTCCCTTGAGAAGCTAATTAAGACACTCCCTACCTCAAAGTGATTTTCCAACTATTTAGCGTGTGGAGGAAAATAATGAAGAAATTATTATGTCATAGGAAGACTTGATTTTTGCCCCCTATTTTCCAGTTGACACTTCCAAATAAAATGAGTTAAGTATAAAAATGGAAAGCTTGTTGAATTTTTAAGAACTGTGCATTGGGAAAAACTGAGGCAACTGTTTTATAGCTTCCCTTTTATGACACACTTTTACGAACCTCGGCCATTCCAAGTTCTGTACTTGGATTTTGGGGTTGTTCATTTCCTGACAATTTGACATACCTGTCCTATATTCTTCTCACAATGTACTCTTCTTTCTGATTAAACTGCTGTGTTCTGTGTTCCAGGAATGTGTTGTGGTTCACTTCTACTTCCGTGAATTTTATGTTTCTAAAATTTTCTTTTTGTTCTCTTTCATCATATACAAATTTTATGTCTGTTTGAAAATTCTTTCTTCCTTTTACAGACATCATTGATTTCTTTTTCATATGAAAATTGTATGAACTTATTGCCAATAAGTTAAAATATACAGATATCCCTATACCCTCCTATGTAGCACTTTCTTCCCAATGTGATCATAGCGGGTGCCTTGAGAGAAAGAACCATATCTAATATTTTTTCTAATCATTCATAGAATTTAGTCCATCATAGTATTTAATAAATACTAGTTTATTACCATTTTCTTTTCTTGGGATATATATTTTTCTTTAATTGTTCGAGATTCAGAAAATTCAATTTAATCCCATAAATGTTTTTGAGTTTTATTGATGCTGAGAGCTGTGGGTGGAAAAAAAAGAGTAAGCATTGGCCCCCGTTCTCCAAGGGCTTATAATCTATCAGGGGCAGGGATAAGGGATGGGTGGCTTGAGGAGAAAAGGGGACACATATGTACACAATTCATTTCAATAGCTTATACACGAGAGTGCTGTAACAGAAAGGCAAGGGCTATGACTTGAGAGTCAAAACAGAAGCTCCTATGGGCAAACAGTTATAGAAGGAGCAATAAAACTCAGTTTCTTGAACCTTTCCTCAGCCTGTCTTTTGGATCTCAAATGGGTTCTAGTTTGGTTTGTTAGTATAAATGGTCATAGCTGGTTTACTGAAAGCAAACACACTTAAATTGGTTTACCTCAGGATGTGTGTAGAAAGTGAGTGATGGATAAACTGTGTAGACATAGCCCCACTAGTAGGATGGTCCTCTTGTACTTCCATGTGCCCCGATTCTTAGTGACAAGTGACACATCCTAGTGGCATGTCCACATTTGTTGGTTTGGCATTGTCTCCATTGTACTAGAGCAAAATAGATGTCAAGGTGTCACCATTTTACCAAACAAGTGTCTTTGGACCCTCTGTTGGTAAAAACCTTCTGAATCATGTCTTGGAACCAGCAGAGGTAGGCTGTGGCTATGGACTTTTTAGTACAACCGTCAACATTGCTGTTCATGAAGTTATAGTTTACATCCATTCCAAGTTTTAAATGCTGGTCTTTAAAATTTTTTTTTCAACAAAAAGACCATTAAATTTTTTAAAAAATAATTTTTTGGAAAATGTCAATATGACCACAGTGAAGAATGGGTTCAGCTTAACACCCTATGTCTTGAATGTTGACAGTTTAATGGGTAATAACAATTGAATGGAGGTTTACAGGTAAGTTTTTAATCAGCAGCAGAAACTGCGTATTTGACATGTTTTTGGAGTTCTATATTATATTGGCCACCTAACAAAGAGCCTTGTGGAAAGCCTTGAATAGCCAGGCTCCTCTATGAACTCTTCATAAAAGAGGCAGGATGGGAAGTCAGAGAACCCAGGTTCCTGAGCTGGGTCTATTACCTCTTATCTTTGTCCTACATTAGTAGAGTGAGGAGATTGGACTTGAGGATCTTATCCTTCATAGTTTGTCTTTATAATTTATACTGTAACTTCTTTAGGTGAGATTTCAAGGGTTTTTCCAATATGTAGAAATCTAGTTCACAAAACAAAACAAATAAAACACATAAAGATTAAAATTAGCATAGAGTCAATAATAACTGACAGAATGACTAAATCTCACTCAAATACTAGTCACACTACAGTAGGGTTACAAACTCTAAAATGTCTTAAGAGATGACGCTCCTGTGACCTGGCCTCAGAGTCACAGGGCATCACTTCAGTGGGTTCTGTAAGTGAAGCAGTTACTTAAGGCCCAGATTCCAAGGGAAGTGAATTAAAACTCCAGTTCTCAATGGGAGAAAAAGCAAAGACTCTTTGGCCATTTTAAAAGCATATTATTTTTTCTTTCATTTTTTTTGTAGTTAAATACCCATAACACAAAATTTACATTAAAACTTTAAAGTATACACTTCATTGATATTAAGTGCATTTACACTGTCATGCAACCATCATTACCAGCCATCTCCATAACTTTTTTCATCTTGCAAAACTGAAACTGTGTACCCACTAAGCAGTAACTCCCCACTCTCCCCTTCTCCCATCTTCTGGAAACCACCATTCTACTTTTTGTCTAGTAAATCATATAAGTGGACTCATATAGTATTTGTCATTTTGTGTCTAATTTACTTCACTTGACATAATGTTCACATGGCTCATTTGTGTTGTAGCACGTGCTAAAATTTCCTTCCTTTTTAACTCTGAAAAGCATCCCATTGTAACATATACCACATTTTGTTTGTTTATTTATCTAGCAATGGATGAGTTTTGTGAAAAATGCTTCTATAAATACAGGTGTGTGAATTGTGGCCATTTAAATCTAGTAGAACAGAGGACATCAATGAGTGAAATAGGCTGGGAAAAAGGAAAATTCTAGTAAAAACACTGTGAAAATGGCCTCTCACTGTCAGCCTCACTGTCAATAAGACAGTTGGGAGTTGTAGGCCTGGAAGTGTGGTTGTGGGTCTGATCTAAAGTAGAAGCCACTATTAGTGCCAGCAGTTTCGGGTCATGTGGAATATGCAGCCAGAGTAACTCCACTTTCTATTTCAAGAAAAATGGGCATTATGGATTTTTATGTGACCTTTCCCAATATTTATTTATTTATTTATTTAAACATTTTATTTATTTATTTCCAGAGATGGGGAAAAAGAGGGAGAAAAAGGGAAGAAAACATTGATTTGTGAGAGAAACTTTGATTGGTTACCTCTTGCGCACACCCAACCAGGGACCTGGCCTGAAACTCAGGCATGTGCCCTGACTGGGGATCAAACAGGCAACTTTTAGTTCATAAGCTGGTGCTCAATCCACTGAGCCACACCAGCCAGGGACCCAGGTTATAAATGTCACTGAAACTTGAAAAACTTTTAAAGATTGTACAACTCAAATAAAAAAGTCTATAGGCTATATAAGCCAAGTGCTGGAAACAGCCTAAGTGCCCATCAGTGGATGATTGGATCAAAAAACTTTGGTACATTTACACAATGGAATTCTATATAGCAGAAAGAAAGAAGGAACTCGTACCGTTTGCAACAACATGGATGGAACTGGAGAGTATTATGCTTAGTGAAATAAGCCAGTCAGTGAAGGATAAATATCATATGATCTCACCCATTACAGGACAATAATGAACAAAACTAACAACAAGCAAAACAGAACCAAATATATGAATACAGTGAATAGGCATTCAGTGGTCAGTGGGAAAGGGGTTGGGGGGAGGGGGGAGGCAGAGGCAGGGAAGGGGAGCAGCTAAGACAAGAACCTAGTATAAAGGAACCATGGACATGGACAACAGGTGGGAAGGACTTTGGGGGGAATGGGTGGGTGGGGAGGGGGACAGAGGGGAGCAAAAAGGCAATGGATGTAATACAACAACGATAAAAAAAAAGAAATAAATAAAGAAAAAGTTTATAGGCTATATAATTTGAGATGTCTTCCTGAAACATACCAATCAGTACAGATACATAATGATGGTTATCAGGGCCTTGTCTGTTTGAACACTGTAGACCAGAGATGAGCAAACTTTTTTTTTTTTTAAAGAAACATGTACTGCCCTTATCAAAGGCTTTTGGGATAAACTTAATTAGCATAAACTTTCATTTTTCTGGGTTCTAATTCCCCAAATGGTTTTTTGAGCTCAGTATTGATTCCCAGTTTATAATAAGTGATAATAGTCCAAATGGGAAAGTTCAGAGTACATGTTTCTAAGTGGATATTGAAATTAGTTTGAAAATGAGAACTTCTTTAGGCATGTTCTGACTTTTTATCAATTTGGTAATGCTATAAATGTGATCTGAGCATTCATAATGGAAAAATATTATATACTTCATTCACATCCTTCTAAAATTCCAATAATTTATTAGTTAACTAATGCATGGTCTCTGTTAAATTGGAAATCTTAACCGTGTATTTTTATTAAAGTTAGGTGAGAAAATGAGTTTCTATGTCATGAATTAGTGGTTCAGCTATGGTTGTTGTACAAGTGGAGGGAGTACAAATCAGGAACATCAGGAAAGGAAATGAAAGAAGTGAAGAATCATATGTCAAAGTCTCCCAAGTTGAAATTATTTCTCTTACAGAAACAAAGACCCATATCTATACCAAATAACTGAATTATGCTTTACACATCATTGAAAATACTGTGTTTTAATTTCAACAGAAAACCAAACCTTTGATGACGGAATTCTCCGTGAACTCTACCATTATCTCTCGCTATGCCTTCACTAAGGTTTCCTGCACAATGATGAGCAGAGCTTCTGAGGACCAAGATGTTGAGTTTCTGATGCAAATACCAGCTGCAGCTTTTATCACCAACTTCACTACGTAGGTGCCATTGGTCAGAGACCCCAGAATGAGGATTTCTATGTAGGGTGGTCAGGGTGAACCTGAGATGATGAGTGGCCCACAGCCTTTTGGCTGTTAGAATTTATTTCCTTTCCAGTTGATGGTAGATGGGTCAGAAGGTTGATTCTTCTTGCCTTCCCTCCCTCCTGCTTTCCCTTCTCTTCCTCCCTCTCTCTTTTGTGTTCTTCCTCTTTTCTTTTCCTCTTTTTCTTTTCTTCCCTCCAATAAATGAGTACCCACTCCAGGCCAGATACTCTTCAAAGTGATTGTACATATCTATGAAAAAGATAGTGCTGTTCTGCTCCAGAAATTTTATAACAATAATAAGTAAGCAAATCAAGAAATAAGGTAATTTCAGACAGTAGCAAATTCTATAAAGATGGCAAACATAACTAAGAAGGGCCCGAGTAGGTAGGGAAATCAAGGAGATGGCTCAGAAGAAGCAATGTTTAAGTTGAGATCTGAATGATGAGACTGCATGAAATGTTTGCCATGTTAGTTATATTTCTTCTTTTCCCAGTTGATTGTAAAGATACACAAAACAGTGGAGGTGTTTGGTTTGAATTTTAGGGCTGGCCAAGATTCAAGTTGGTGTCACGTCTTGTAAGTTTGAGCAGATTTCCTGATTTCTTCCTGAAGAATCATGGAGGCACCTTCGGTTGGGTATTACCTTTTGTACCCATTGAAAACTGCCCTAGAATGACATGAATGATGCAAGGATAGTGCCCTGGTTTGGAATGTAGGTTCTGCATATTCAAGAGACAAATAAAAATATTTTTTACTGTTGTCATGGTTATGAGATCTGTGTTTGCATTTATCTGGAAACTGCAGGCTGGTAATATAGCTGTCTCTTGTTTTCAGGCAAATTGGAGACAAGGTGTATCAGGGAGAAATTACTGAGAGAGAAAAGAAAAATGGTGATAAGGTAAAAGAGAAAAGGAATAAAACCACAGAAGATAATGGGTAAGTGATATTTAATTAAGGAAGTAAACATTCACTTTAGCAAAATGTCAATTTTCTACCCTTTGCCTAACTATCTTGATCTCTTTTCTTCCGTTAAGTATTTTCTTTTTATTTTTATCATAATAGTAATAAAACATACCTTGTTAACAGCATAGTAGATAAGGATTTATAATAAATAAAGGAACATTTTAGCACTCCTATTTCCCAGTTCTCACTTTCTAGAAACAGTCAATTCTAATATTTCTTTGGTTTTTTTTTTTTTTTTTTGTTATCTTCTTAACTTTAAATATTATGATAGTCTGTTTTTACAAATTTCTTGATAAAAATTAGATATTACCCACTGATTTCCTGCTGAGAAAACACAGGATTTAGCATAATTACAATGCTCCCATTCTCCCTCTGCATTCCAAATTTTTACATAATTATTCCTTCTTAAATTAGTTTAAGCAGTTATATCATCTTAGACTGGACTTGCAATCATTGATGATAAAGATCATCAGCTCCTGCACTTTACTTACATTTCTGTTTCCATTTTCAGCATCCATCTTTTATCTAATCATTTATTTTTGCATTGTCAGAGTTACTAACTTTTAAATTCTGAGCTGTCACAATATTTGTATTTTTTAAAAAGATTTTACCCATTATTTTTCAGAGAGAGGGGAGGGGAGAGAGGCAGAGAGATAGAAAGACATCAGTGTGTGGTTGCCTTTCACCTGCCTCCAGCTAATGACCTGGCTGGAGACCTGGCTTGCAACCTGGTTATGCTTCCCTGGCTGGGAATCAGACTAGCGACCTTTGGGTTCACAGGCCGGCGCCTAATCCACTGTGCTACCAGCCACAGCTTTGTGTTTTTTGTTTTGTTTATAAACTGAACCTAAACATTGAAAACCAAGAGATAGCATCTACTTTTTAATGATACATAAATAACATTAACTGCAGAACCCTCTCTACCAGCCCACTTGGGGAAAAATAATCTTTGTATCTAGATAAAATGTTATGACATGTAATCCTGCTTTTTGTTTATAAATAAAAGGACATAGTTTTGAGAAAGCTTGTTCTCCGAAATCATAGACTGTCAGAAACTTTGCTGTTGGAAATCCTATTAGAGAGAATGGAACATGTGAGTCATTGGTTCACTTTGATAATGAAAAGCAACCAAGGTCCACAGCTTTAGATAAGGGATTGTCTGCTACAAAAATCCACATTTATCTTAATTTTGTGGTTCCTAAGAGCAAAGAACCCTGAGTTTGCTTCTCAGTTCAGGCTGATATTAAATGCTTTATACACAGCCCTGCTTTTCTTTGAGCTTCCAAACACTGCTTCATTTAACTTTACCTACACTCCACCCTTCCCCCGATCCTGTAATAACCCTATGTACTCCTCTGTTTGGCAAGATTTCCATGATGCTTCTGGTATGTCATCTCCCTTGCCACAGCAAGTTATTAAAACCTAACTATAAGTGATCTTTATTAGATGGGCTTTATTAGATTATCTTTGATAAATTATAATTGATAAATTGTTCAGAATCATGCCACAGTTTTCTTTAGTCAGATCACAACACACACACACACACACACACACACACACACATATATATATATTATATAAAATATATATAATATAATATATATATATAATATATAAATATATATATATAAATATATATATATATTATATTATATAAAAGCATCTGCTTTTTCCTGGAGTTTCTAATTGATTCTACTTAAAATTTTTTTTCACAATTACTATCTAGCAAGATATAACTCATTTGAAATGGCAGCTAAGTGAACAGCTATGACCATGACATCCATGTCATTGTCAATAGCAACTGGAAGGCTAATTGGGATATACATCCTGATTTCTGAGCTGCTAAACATGACAGAATAGGTGTTTCCAGACTACGGAAGACTGTTAACTGCTTTGTGGCCTTGACACATAATGTTTACCTTTGGATATCTTCTTATTTTATCTAAGTTGGTTTCATTATTTCTTGTATTCTATACCTTTCTCTTTCTTGATTTCTACTTTCACATTGAAGTAACTTCCTTAGAATGAGTGTGTGAGAGCCAAACTTTCTGAGACCTTGATTAAAGTGGTGACTGTGTATAGAATTTAAGATCAGAATAATTTACCATCCAAACTTTGAAGACATTTTTGCAGTGCCTCAAAACGTGCAATGTTACTGGTCGAATATTATTTATTTTATTTGTCACCTACTTTAGCATCCCCTTTCCCTTTTTCCCCTTGGGTATGACTTGGGAAGAGAGAGGGGAATTCAGTTGTGTTTGAATTCTACACTCTTTAGCATCCTTTGAACCTTTGAAACTTTCTGCTAATGCAGGCCTTTGCTTCTCCCAATGCTAACTTTTACTTTCAGCTTTTAAGGACTGTTATAGGGAGTTCAGCTATGTCCTAAAAGGACTTGAGGGAACCTGGCTTCCTCTGACCGATTTTCTTTTCCTTGCAGAGAGAAGGGGACTGAAACTTTCAGAGTCTCCACAGTTATTCCCAGCAAGAGCAAAGCTATCTTCCTCCTGAGCTATGAAGAGCTCTTGCAGAGGCGGCTGGGGAAGTATGAGCATGTCATCAGTGTGCGACCCCAGCAGCTGGTGGGGAAGCTGACAGTGGAAGTGAAAATTCTGGAGAGTTCGGGCATCACATCGCTGGAGGTGCTGCCTCTACACAACAGTAGGCAGAAGGGCAGCGGGAGGGCAGAAGGTGAGTTTTGCTTGCTGGGTATGCTTGGATATTCTTGGGTGTCTCAGAGCTGGGTAAATTGCTAGCTTTAGAGCAATTTATAAAACAAATGGCACTTCTTTAACAAAGGTTCTGTGTGCTTTTTGGGAATCTGAACTACAACAAAACAAAGGCAGTGCCCTGTACAATGTTTTTAAAGTCAAGCTTTATCAAGAGATTTAAAAATGTTTAAATTAATTGACACAGTAGTTTCACTTCTGGGAACCTAACCTAGGATATGTGAACCTGTTTAATAATATTTATAGTAGCAAAAACATTCCATCATTCAACTATACAGACATGACTAGTAAAATATTGTTATAAACATGATTCAGCATGTTACAGGGGGAAAAGACACAATTGTACATACACTATAGTGTTAAGTATGAGACCTTTGTTAAATATGAATTTGACAAAAGACTTGAAATTTATGTAAAATGATCATTTTATACTAGGGGTGAGGGAGTATGAGGTCCTAAAAAAAAAACATAAAAATGTGTTTTAAAACTAATGGTGTCCATTAAATATTCACTTGTGTTGGGCCTTACCCTATAATGCCAGTAAAGCTTGGACAGGTGGGCCCCAAAATTGCACCAGAATCAGAATGACAAGATTTCAGGTCTTTGTGACATTGAGGTCAGAGAAAGGCTGGGTGATAAGTGAATATGCAGGATCTTAACTCAACCCCGGCAATTGCAAGTGGCCCAAGAAGTCTTCTTGTGCAAGAATATTTGGGAATGAGGTTGGAAGGAGACTGGACAAAGGACTTAACAAGAGTAATAAGAGGATGTTCTGACTTAACACAATGCAAAAATAATTCAGAAACTACTTCTTTGCATGAGAAGTGATTTACCTTCAAACATTAGAGTGTATCCTGGTCCATAGGGACTCAAACCTTTTGTTACGTATTAACTGCAAACACTGAGTTTGACTGTCTCCATCGAGATCTCATTGAAATTTTAAAATATTGTCAAGGTATCTGACATTCAGAAATGGCATGAGATTCAATATGCCATTCTTATGTCATATAAATGGATTGTAGTTATTGATATTCACTGTAACCTTGAAAAATTACCTGTAAAACTCAACCTGAACATCTGCAAACCAGGGGTGATAACTGTCTCACAGGGTCACTGGGAAGTGTTAGTGGGTATGAAGTGGCTGGCCCAGGGTAAGAGCTTAATAATTGTTAAGTATTTTCATAACCGTTATCATCTTATGTTTATTTATTTCTTCTTTCCAAATCAATACTCTTATTAGATTGCAAGGGTGATTTTGAAGGTAGGTCTTCATCTGATTAACCTTTATCTCCTTAAAATGCCTTTTAGAGAGCAGATACCTAAGTAAGTAACTGCAAATTAGAGGAAAAAGAATATATATCACAACTAATAACAATGTTCTTAAGTTTAATTTCTTCCTAATCATAACTGATAGGGACATTTTTCTATGTACAACTGTGTGAAGGGGATGTTACCGGGGAAAGATTCTTTGAGAGTTTGTAGGCTCTCCAAGAGAGCAGTGCAACTGTGCTGTGTGTTTGGAGTGAAAACCCTTGGCTCAACAGATGCATCTAGGCCTCCAGTAGGAAGTTCAGAGGGTCATGCTGCAGTAATAAGATGTATGCGTGCTTTGCCTTACATTCAGAGCCACTGTAGCTCTTCAGAGCTGTGTACAAGTTATGGTGTCTGTTATGCTTGGAGGAGTATGAACCCAATTGTTGGCCTGTAAAGTTGCCTACTGTTTATATACAGGGCCTGAGAGAATCCCAGAGGAATTTTTCCAGACCATTGATCTCTTGGGACCTGTTTATTTTTAAGAAAATTGCTTTCCTGGTTCTTTGTAGCAGACCAGATATTTTCCCTCCAGAGCATGGAGGTTTCACAATCATTTACCCAGGCCAGGTGCAGAGGATAGATTGCCTTTTTGCTCCCCATTCCCATCTTTCAGAGTTCAGCTGTTATTGTTCCTGCAAAATGGAAGCCTCAGCAGGAGAGGCACACATGCTGTGATTTTGTCTGGACACTTGCGTGTTTCCAAAAGAAATCCAGGGTAGAGATCAAATAGACTTGGCTATGCACCAACATGAGCTGTAATTGCGTGAATGTGGACCCATGCCAGTACATTCCTCTGTGAGAGCTGGCTGTGTTCAGAAGTCAGACTTTTGGAGTTTCTCTTAACAACTCTCAGACCACTGGACCTGTTTTCATCTGCAGGGAAGCAATTCTAGATAAGGATTACTATGTGCTAGATACTAGGCTTGGCAGTTTGCATGAATCATTATCTCATTCAATCTTTATAACAACCCTCTTAGGGGCTTTTTTGTAAAATACTGAGGGTGTGAGTTCATTACATAAACCACACACACACACACACACACACACACACACTCACACACACATACACAGAGGCTAAAAGCAATATCACCTATCTTTGTCTCAATTTACTTTCCTGCTGTATCAGGATCAGGCCCATGGCTATTGAATCATAAATTGATAGTCTCCTTCTCAATCTGTGAGCTAATTCTGTGAGGTATAATTTGGAAGCCAAAGTGTTATACCTCCTGGATTATTGAAATGTTAACTCATGTACTCAGAACTCATGTAACTCATGGTTCAGAATCTAAAAGATGACAAGTTGGTCTACAATGAAAAACAAGACTCCCTCTCCTGCCCCCCAACCCCTCAGTTCCTCTCCCCTAAACTATTTTGGTGATTTATGGGCTAAATGGAAAGAGTATTTGGAATTCAGGCTTTCCTAGGACATCCTTAGGATGTGTTATCATCTGAAGGCAGACACTGCAATAGTTCATCTGTGTGATTGGTTCAAAGCTTCTTATGTCTCTGTTTTAAAATCTCAAACTTCCTACTGTCCCATGGCCATAAAATTACTGCCCATTTCATGATTACAATTTTTTGACAGAAAGTTTTCATTTGTGATGAGACCCCTAATGGATAGGAGTAAAATAAAAATGAGACAAAGTAAGAAATAAGGTATCTTGCCTGTTTATTCCCTTTTGCTTTACATCAGTGACTCTCAAACTTGGCTATCACTTTATAGATCCCTGGTGAGATTTAAAAACAGAAAAAGAAACATAGATGATGGAATTCTACATTAAACACTCGAATTAGAATTTGTCAAGGTAGAGCTAGGTAGCTGTACATTTTAGTGTGTGATATTCTATGAATTTATATGAGAAACTAAGAATTTATATAGAGAAACAATAGGAGTGCTTTTAATGTATTAATTTACTAAAGAATAATGCTGAATATTTTTTTCTACCACAAAACAGGTATGGTACTATGCCTTTCATAGTTTATTAGAACACAGTTTTATTGAGATGCAGTTTACACAGCTTAAAAGGTACTCATTTTAGATGTCCAGTTCATTGATTCTTAGTGCATTTGTAGAGTTGCGCAATTATCATCACAATTTAATCTTAGAACATTTCTATCACCCTAGAGAAATCTTTGGATGTAGTTGCAGTCACTCCCTGATTCCACCCCAGCCCCAGGCAACTACTAACCCACTTTCTGACTCTAGAGATTTCAGATAGCTCTATTTTTAACCCTCTTCCCCCTGCCCCAGGTATTCTGATACTCAGTAAATGTTGGGAACCCTTACCTTGGACTTCCCAGCAGAACTTAGGGACATTAACTATATCAGGGTCTTGACCTACAGAAGCAGCTTTTAAATTAGAAAAGGTTATTTCTTTAATTTCACAGTCCTTCAGAATACTCTGACTTTTGATCCTTATTAAAATGTGTATCGTTCCTCTTTTCAGCAACATGTTTTTACTATCGGATACAGACCAATATAGAATTACTCACACAGTTGGTGGGACGCAACCTCATCCCATATCCAACTTCTGCTCATCAACATAGAAATTTTAGATGGAAAATTACCAACAGGCCATCCCTACAGGGTTAGTGCAATCTTTCTAATTCATGCTTAGTTCATTAAACTAGGTATCCCATCTTCTCTTGGAAAAGACAAGCATGATTATTTAATGCATTTTGCTATCAAAAGAAGTTCTCTACTTTCCTTAGTTCCCACCACAGCTTCCTGGACATGTGGGAATTGTTTTCTCCTGCTCTTCCTCCCCTCCCCCACCACCACTGTGAGAGAAGCTGCTCTTACCTCTTGAAGCCTAACTTAGTTATTTGCCTTCATCCTGGCTTTTTCACACAGCCTGACTTTTTATTCTCAAGTGTTATTTGGCAGTTAGTTCCTACCCTTTTGTTCCCTGAGACTTTCCCTGGGCTGCTTTCCCTGCTGGAGCTCCCAAGAAATCTGAAGTACTCATCTCTGTCAAAACTGAGAGACCAATGTGATGCTACTCTAACTTGACATTAAAAGGAAATTTTAGTTTGAGGAATGAGGAGACTTCCATAAATGTCTTGATGTTCCTTTTTGGTCTGGTTCACCATTGAGGGGTGCCTCACAATCAAGAACACAAAAGAAAACCAAAAAGAATCAGCTTGACTTTTTAAAAAATATTCTAAAATGACAACCTAGAGAAGGGAAGATATTTGCAAATCATATTATCTGATAAAAGTCTAGTGTCCAGAATATATATAATATATGTAATATGTAAAATTCTTACAGCTCAAACACAAAGAATGTATAAATAACACAATATGGGCAAAGGACTTGGAGAGGCATTTCTCCAAAGCATTATACAAATGACCAACAAGCATATGGAAAGATATTCAAGACCATTCATCATTAGGGAAGTGCAAATAAAAACCACAATGAAATATCACTTCAAATTCAGTAGGATGGCTATAATAATAAAAAAGGAAACAAATGGAAAATGAGTTTTGGCAAAAATGTAGAGAAACTGAGACTCATGTGCATTGTTGGTAGGAATATAAAATGGTGTCACAACTGTGGGAAAGAGTTAGATAGTTCCTTAAAAAGTAAACATATTTACCATATGACCTAGCAATTTTTCCTAGTACATGCACAAAAGAATTGAAAACACACACACACACACTCACACACAGAGGCTAAAAGCAATATTACCTATCTTTGTCTCAATTTACTTTCCTGCTATATCAGGATTAGGCCCATGGCTATTGAGTCATAAATTAATAGACTCCTTCTCAATCTGTGAGCTAATTCTGTGAAGTTTAATTTGGAAGCCAAAGTGTTATACCTCCTGGGTATTACATGGGGCAGCCCATGTGCCCATTAGTAGCTGAGTGAATTTAAAAATCTCTGGTGCATTTACATAATGGAATACTACTCAGCAGTAAAAAACAGAAGGGAAACTTACCTTTTGCAACAGCATGGGTGGACCTGGAGAGTATTATGTGAAGTGAAATAAGCCAGTCAGAGAAAGACAAATACCATATGATTTCACTTATGTGTGGAATCTACTGGATAAAATAAACTATCAAACAAAATAGAAACAGACTCATAGAGGGGAGGGTATAAGGGGCTGGGTGAAAAAGGTGAGGAGATTAAGCAAAAAAAATAACAACCCCCCCGCCCCCCCGCCCTGGCTGGTAGCACAGTGGATAAGGCGCTGGCCTGCGAACCCAAAGGTCGTTGGTTCGATTCTCCAGCCAGGGCACATAACCAGGTTGCAAACCAGGTCTCCAGTCAGGTCTGTGGCTGGAGGCAGGTGAAATGCAGCCATACATTGATGTCTCTTTCCCTCTCTGCCTCTTTCCCTTCCCCTCTTTCTAAAAATAATAAAATAAAATCTTAAAAAAACAAAACAAAACAAAACAAACAAACAAAAAAACCTCTCATCAACACAGACAACAATGTTGTGATTACCAGAGGGAAATAAGGGTAGGAAGAGGCAGAAGAAGGTGAGGAGGGATAAGTGGTAATGGCAGAAGACTTGGGGTGGTGAACACACAATATACAGGTAATATATTATAGAATTGTACCCTTGAAACCTATATAATTTATTAACCAATGTCACTCCAATAAATTTGGTTCTAAAGGAAGTAAAATGATTACAGTTTTATGAGCTATTGCAATAATCAGTGATTATCAGATTAGAGATCCAAGTGTTAGAGGATGAGATGTGTGCTGGCTATGTTATAGAGGCCTGAATATCTGTTGTAGGTTTTCAAGATGTCTAAGGTGCTGCTCCATAGACACCTTCATTTGCATTTCATGATCAGGACAATGTACTTTTTCTCGTTTGCTCTGAATTCTTGTTTCCTGCTCTGTAACACATTATACAGTAACTGTTTATTAGTCTCCTATAACTTGCTAAGTAATTCTGTAACAGAATTGGCCCTTGCTTTCAAATCACTCTGCACCTAAGACAATAAACATATCAAAAGAGAAAAAAGGAAGAAAACAGGTATTCAAATACTTGTACGTAAATATTCATAGCCGCACTATCTATAATAGCCAAAAGGTGCAAGCAGTCCAAATGTCCGTTAGAAGATGAATGGATAAACAAATTGTGGTATATCCATACAATGAAGTAGTAGTCATCTATTCAAAGGAGTGAAATACTGATATTGCTACAACATGGATGAACTGGGAAAGAAGCCAGACTCACAAGGTTCCATGTTTATGATCCACTAATATGAAATGTCCAAAATGGCCAGATAAATCCATAGAGACAGAAGCAGAATGGTGATTGCCAGGACCTGGGAGAGGAAGGAGTGGAGAGTGACTGCCTAATAGTTACAGAGGTTTTTTTGGGGAGGGAGGATAAATGTTTTAGAACTGGATGGGGGAGATGGTTGCATGACATTGTGAATGTCCTAAGTGCCACTGACTTCTCTTTCAAGTAACAAATTTTATGTGACTTGAATTGTACACTTTCACATGGTTAAGTTTATGTTATGGGCATTTTACCTCAAAACATAAAATGAAAAACTTACATATTATGTTGTTAGAATCCCACTTCTTCAAGTGGCCTGGAAGGGGTGTTTGCTGTGCTCTCCTGCAATTAGCCCTGCGCCCTTTATCTGCCTAGGAAGGCAAATAATAGGGCTGGGGGAACTCAACCTATGCTTGCTTTTTAATCATGTTGTTCCTATGTAAACTATTCATAAAATATTGACTTTCAGGTAATCCTGAAGACCGAGGAAGTTTAATTAGAAAGAAGAGAACCAATCCGAATACAGTTGCATTACCTCTTACATTAGAAGATGAGGCTTGAGCTGTCTCAGAACAGGACTAGGCACAGGGCCTGCAAGATCAAGTCGCCTCTGAGTGGAGACCAGCACAATGTCTTCAGTAGATGCTGAAGATTGGGGTCAAATTCAATCTGTTTTAATGTCTTAAGTTTTCCTTTGGCCTCATGACTCTGCCTTTTGTTGTGAAGGTTTTAAAGGATTGTATTCTAGGCACCTAGCATGGTGCCTGCCATATAATGGTTGCTCATTAAGGATTCATAAAATGATCTTAGGAATAATAGCTGTTGGCAATGGAAGGGATATTCAATTTTCAACATTTTCCTGGTTTAAGTTGGCTAATTTTGCCAGGTCTTGGGTATAGATAATATTTTGTTGTGAAGGAGGTGTTAGGAGACAGAATTTGGTTCCAGAAGACTGGTTACAATAATCTAGCTCTCATCTTCCTTTGCTAGGATTGAAGGATAAACTATAGGTTGCTCAGTTAACGTTAAATTTCAGATAAACAATATGTTCTGTGCAATATCTGTGACATACTTATACTAAAAGAAAGAAAGAAAGAAAGAAAAAAAGAAAATAATTCATTATTTATCTGAAATTCAAATTTAACTGGGCTTCCTGTCTTTTTATTTGCCAAATCTGGTAGCCCTGCCCTATTAGGCGGCTGCATTGAAACAGATCATTCACCCCTGTTTCAGTTCCCTGCTGCTGTGTCCCCCCTACCCTCTTCTGTCCACCAGGCCCAGTGTCCCTGCTGCAGCTGGAAGGGCATGACCCTGTTTGGCCTCTGTACATTTGCCAGGAATTAATCTGGTTGTCATGTGAGGTTTTCCAGCATTGTTCAGTGCAGAAATTATTCAGGTATGACTCATTTGGCTCCATAGTTGGTTTTGTTTTGTTTTGTTTTTAACACTGATATGAGGACCCATTTTATCTTGTTTGTTCTGATATTGGTTGTAGTTAGGTCAGGGCCAGCTACAAGCAGGATGACTCAGAGAAACTAAGGCAGGTGGCTTTCTCTATTTAATTTGACATCGGTGAACAACTACTTTTCTCCAGGTGACCTCCTGCTGTTTCTGCCTTTTTTTTTCTTGCTCTCTTAGTTTGGTGTGTGAAATGGGATGTCATCTCGGCCTATGGCACTGACCACTACTGCTGTGGCTGACGCCAGCAGTGGGTCCAGGGCATGTGACACGGGTTATTGGAACATCTATTACACTCGCCAAAACACTTTCAAGGTGATCCCTTTAAGGGGCTCCTCTATTCATCTGCCCAGCTTCATGCCAACATGTTGAGTCATCTTCATGTTAAATGTTTAGTAAGCTTGTCTTAAGTTATCATCATGTTCTTGGCACTATGCTAGATGCTTGAAACTTAAAAATATCAAAGATGTTTTAACTAACCTTGAAGAACTTAGGGTCAGAAACTTAAAAAAAATATATATATATATATATATTTTTAAGATTTTTATTTATTATTTTCAGAGAGAGGGGAAGGGAGAGAGGGAGAGAGACAACAATGTATGGTTGCCTTTTAACTGCCTCTAGCTATGCACCTGGCTGGAGACCTGACTTGCAACCTGGTTATGTGCCCTGGCTGGGAATCGAACCAGTGACTTTTGGGTTCAAGGGCTGGTACCTTATCCACTGTGCCACCAGCCAGGGCCCTAAAAATATTTTTAATTATATAAAAAACACAGAACATTAAATGTACCATCTTAACCATCCACTTCTGGGAATATATCCTAAGAATCCCAAAACACTAATCAGAAAGAATATACGCACCTCTTTGTTCATAGAAGCATTATTTACTATAGCCAAGTCTGGAAACAGCTCAAGTGCCTATCAGTAAATCAGTGGATAAAAATGTTGTGGTACATTCATGAAATAGACAAAAACTGCTGAACATTCAGCATGGTGTGGGCAGGTGCACTCATACATCACCCGTTGTGAAATGGGCAAACATGTTGAAAGAGTCTTCAAAAAATTTACTGAAGACAAACTCAGCTTCTCATAACAATGCCAATTGGTGCACTGACACAGATGGGCTCCTAGAACATTCTCCTATTTGGAGAAGCCTGCACTACAAGGGGCCTGCCTCTGGAAGATAATTCCAAATTTTCTGGCATCCCCCTTGTATGCATAGCCCATAGACACAGACAACAATGTAATGAAGGCCAGAAGGGAGGATGGGGGCTGGGAGAAGGAGGGGGAAACAGGGGACATCTGAAATGGTATCAACAATAAATAAATAAATAACCATTTCTTAAAACTTTTTTACTTAAAAAATTTTAATTACAATTTACATCCAATATTATTTTGCATTAGTTTCAGTTGTATAGCATAATGGTTAGCCAATTGTATCCTTTACAAATTGTTCTTCTGGTATTTTCAGTAGCTGGTGGGCACCATACATAGTTATTACAACGTTATTGCTTATATTTCTTATGCTGTACTTTACATACCCTTGACTACTTTGTAACTTCCAATCTGTACTTCCCAATCCTTTCACTTCCATTTTAGCCATTTCTAAGTTTACAATTCAGTAGTGTTGTTTATTCACATTATTTTGCAACTAATCTTAAGAACTTTTTCATCTTCCCAAACAAAGACTCTGTATCCATCCAACAACTTCCTGTTCCCCCTGACAACCACCATTCTTCTTTGTCTCTCATGAGTTGAACTCCTTTGAGAACCTCGAATATGAGTGGAATCACACAAGATTCATGAATTTTTTTATTTCTTATTTTACTTAGCATAATATGCTCAAGGTTCATTCATATCATGACATATTACAGAATTCCCTTCCTTTTATGGCTGAATAACATTCCATGGTATGTATAGACCACATTTTGTTCATCGTTATCTTTTGAAGGATGCCTGGGTTGCTTCTACTTCTTGGCTATTGTGAATAATGGTACTGTGAACATAGTATATGGGATCTTTGAAATCTTGCTTTTTTTTTTTTTTAAAGATCTTATTTCATTATTTTTAGAAAGAGGGGAAGGGAGAGAGACAGAGAGGGAGAGAGGCATCAATGTATGGTTATGTTTCACCTGCCTACAGCCACAGACCTGACTGGAGACCTGGTTTGCAACCTGGTTATGTGTCCTGGCTGGAGAATCAAACCTGCGACCTTTGGGTTTGCAGGCCAGCACCTTATCCCCTGTGCCACCAGCCAGGGCCTTGAAATCTTGCTTTTAATTCTACCGGGTATACACCCAAAAAGTGGAATTGCTGGATTACATGGTAGTTCTATTTTTAATTTTTTTAGGCAATGCCATACTGTTTTCCACAACACTATAACATTTTACATTTACAACAGTGCACAAGTTTTCCAATTTTTCTACATCCTCACCAACAGCTTGTTATTTTCTGAGTTTTTAAAATAGTTATAGTATCATCCCAATGTGTGTGAGAGGGAAAACCCTCTGTTAGGTTGACTCTGTAAAATGACACCCAGATTTTCTAAATAATTGGGCCATGTTTTGTCTATCTGCATGAGGACAATGTAGTGGAATTTAACAGAAATCAGTCTTATACTCCTTTGCTGCTCTAGCGCTGGCTTTGATGGGCCTCCATTTGGTTCAGTTTCTAGCTTACAGCAGCAGTTTCAAGTATTTGAGGTCTTTGATGGACACAAATGGTATTTGGAAGGGATAATGCATGTTTTTAGGAGTCAACTGCTTTTAGAATGTGTAAATTAGTTACATTTTCATGCATAGTTCTCTGAGAAAGTCAATCAAATAGGGAAAACAGACTCAATAGCCAAAAAGAAGTTGTGGAAGTAGAGAAGAAAACTAATTTGCTAAGAAATCTGTCCCTGTCCTGTGTGGCTCAGTTGGGCATTGTCCTGCAAAGCAAAAGGTCACCAGTTTGATTCCTAGTCAGGTCACATGCCTGGGTTTCAGGTTCAGTTCCGGGTTGGGGTGTGTACAAGAGGTAACCGATTGATATTTCTCTCACAAATTAATGTTTCTTTCCTTCTCTTTCTCCTTCCCTTTTCCTCTCTCTAAAAATAACTAAATAAAATCTTTAAAAAAAAAAAGAAGTCTGGAGAAATAAAAGAAATCTGGGCAAACATCACAACTAAAAAGTGACAAAGTTGAATTTAAATTCCTTCAGTTGTAAATTTACATTACTATTTATATATATTTATATTTTATATATTAATATGTTATATATTATTTTTCTATATTTAAATACAAATATAATTATATATATTTATATGTTAAATATAAAATATTTATATATTTATGTATTATTTACAGATATATATATAATAAGGGACTTATGAAGGTATTTAATGAAATTCTTCATTTTTTTTCATTGCCTCAACTTGACCACTTTCTCTTTCCTGAGACCTAGCCAGTATTTTTTTTAATTGAGATGTAAAGGAACACAACATTATATTAGTTTTAGGTGTACAACATAATGACTTGATATTTGTGTATATTATACAATTATTACCACGATAAGTCAAGATCCATCACCATACATTATAGAATGTTTTTCTTGTGATGAGAACTTTTAGGATCTACTTTCCTATCAACTTTCAAATATGCAGCACAGTGTTATTAACTTAAACACCATGCAGCACGTTACATCCCCATCACTTTTTCCTCTAATACCCTGCTGATTTGATTGAATTCTGTCTTTATTGCTATACCAAAAGGCAGTTACCCAATTATTCATGGTATTTTTGACAGCTGCATATTTAAAAGACCTCCCCACTGGAGCCTTAGTGAGCAGGTTACATGAACAAACGTAGACAATTTAGTCTCTTTTCCAAGAGGAAACGAGCAGACAGTGTTTATTTAGAAATCCTTTTGTAAAATCACCAGGTGTTGGCTGCTTTTCCCCAACTGCAGGCAACCCCAAGGTCCACAGGAAACAGAGGCCAGGAAATCCCTTTGCCAGTTGACCCTAAGGGGTGTAACTTCCAGATGATGTCCTTGTGTGTGGTTCTTTGCTCCTAAATCTTGTCACCTTTAGACATTTTATGTAGCAGTTGGCTTCTTTTTTCCCCATGTGGTTGCTTAAGAAGACAGTGTTTACTTGTTAATCAATATCCATGTTCCAAGACAAAACTAAGGACATATGTTTTGTTCTCTTTACCGTTTACATAAAAAAATGAAGTACCTTGTTGTTACAAGATGGAATTGATGGCAGGAATGTTTAATAACACTTGTATGCATGCTTCTTAACCTTATGTTAACTCCTTGGAGAATCTGCTGAAAGTTCTAGGCACTCTCTCCAGGAAAACAAAAAGTGTGCTTTCATGCAAAGTTCTGCATATAATTTTAGGAGGCTCTTGGAAAGCTAGTAACTGCATTATACTTTATAAAGCTTGTTCTCTATATAAACATTCTTAAATTCCTGTTATGAATGTTTATTATGATATGCCTTTTTCCCCTCCAAATAATGATTATTTGTTTTTACTAAGCTCTCAGTGGTGCAGAGATGCCTGTTATGGCAAAAACATAAATTGTAAGTTATCCAAGAGTGTTTTAAACTTCTGGGTTGCCTTTCATCCTAGACAGAAAGAACAAGAAGCTACTCCTAAAGCAGAAGAGGCTGGAGGCCACTATGTGTGCCAAGCTGAGTGCCAGGCACTAAGCTCAGTTCCTTATATATGTGACCTCGCTTAATCCTGATAATGATTCTATGATGGGATTTGCTGCAGTTTACCAGAAGTGGAACTGAAGTTTAGAGATCCTAAGTCAGTCATTTTGAGTCTGTCATACCTTACAGCATATTTCTTTTTCAGTATCATGTGGCTTCTAAAATAACACGTATTTCTTATTTTAAAAATACTGGGCTTTAGACATAAAGAGAGCATTATGTGGATGTTGGTGACTCTCTGAGAAGCAGGGATTCATTGTTCGTGAATCTTACCAAGGACACACTAGAGACAGATATGTGCATGAGACCACTGGTGTGTGGATTAAAACAGGAAGATGAATTAGAAGATTCAGCTTCCCTCATTTCAGAACAATGCCACACTCCTGCCCCTAACCAAGTTGGCATGAAGGAGAGAAAACCAACAGGAGGAAAAGCTATGTTGGTTCTCATTAGAGAAGTAGGTCACATTCTCAGTCTTTTGGTCTGCGCCCAACCTCTTCCTTTGCACTCTTCATGATCTTTAGAACATATCCCATGACCGCTGATGGCCCTGCTAATAATGCCCATTGTGCTTTTGAACTATTTAATAGGGTTCAACAACATGAGCTCCAATTCACAGTAAGGGAAAGCTGAATAGTCCTATTTTACTTTGGGATTTTGGTCAGTAATGGTGGGGCAGCCTATACTAACCTCATTGATTTAAAGATTTATTTTCTCCTTTAATGAAAAGAGGATT
The DNA here is from genome assembly GCA_004026585.1 of Noctilio leporinus. Lineage (NCBI taxonomy): Eukaryota > Metazoa > Chordata > Mammalia > Chiroptera > Noctilionidae > Noctilio > Noctilio leporinus. The sequence goes on along the minus strand of PVIW01001631.1, from coordinate 233,814 downwards.
TTTGTTTTCCAGGGAGATTACTCTGAAATATTTTCCAGTCAATTTTTTTTTTCTTTTTAATAAGGAGTGGAAAATTTACTGGGTCACATTTACTGTTTGGTACTTAATGTGTGGAAGTCTATCTCAGGAGCTAAGCCTCTTGGTGAGACCAAACTGGGAATCAACCCACAGTTTGGGCATATAAAATAAGCCCATTTAGAGGATTCTCATGAATTTTCATCATGAACTAGCAAACATCAGAGGTTAATAGGAAACCATAATAATAATACACTATCCTTTCTCATGAGTTATATCAAAGAGCCTAGTCAAATGAATTATGAAGAAGGAAATTATACTTTTTTATTCTCAGAGCTTTTATTCAACCATGAATGGTATTGATTCAGGGTGGTTGTAAGAGCATTTCAATGAGAGATTTGAAACAAGAAAAAGAAGGTACATGCAGACAGTATAGAGTCAAATCTAATTACAGGAATGTACAATGTTAGTGCTGCCCAATTACATACATCAAAAGCACATGACCATTGTCTGTGCAGGAACTGGAATCATCTGGAAAACTTGATAAAATACAGCCTTTAGGGTCCCATCTCCAGAGTTTCTGATTCAGAGTTTCTAGATGGACCCAAGAATTTATGTTTCTATTAAGTTCCCAGGTGACAATGGTGCTGCTGGCCCAAGACCCCATCGTCAGAACTGCTCAGACCATGCCGCAAACTGGGTCACCCCAGGCTGGCTCCAACACTTCTAATGAGATGAGTTGTGAAAGTTGGCTCTGCCAATAGGACATCTTTCTTAGAGTTTTTACTGATGCTGCATGAACAGTGCTTCTTGGTGACTCTCTCCCTAATGTGAGTTCTGCCAACTGGAATTACTCTGAATACACATAATCTATTCTGCTGCCCAACTCCCAATGACTCTAAATGTATTAAAAATTGGGGAATACATAGGATAAAGTATATACATCTTATGTGTATAGCTTGATTAATACAATGACTTCCAGGTCAGGATAGAGCATTTCCATCACTCTAAAAGGTGCTCTTATACTTTCTCAGTCAGTTCTCACCACCCTCCCCCAAGGGTAATCACTATTCTACTCTAATTTTCATGAATAAGTTATGCTGCTTTTAAGTTTTATGTAAATGGAAGCATTGAGAATATATACTCTTTTAGGTTATGGTTTACTCAAAATGACTGAAATTCAACCATGTTGTAAATAGCAATAGTTCTTCCTTTTTCATTGCCTGTAGTATCCCAAGTTTGACATGTTGAACTGTCTTACATTTAATTCCCTGGCCCTTCTTCTATTTTTTAATGTATTTTACGTTCATAATAATATTAGCTAATATGACTGCTTACCCTGAATTAGAATGGTGCATAAGTAGTACATTGCACTACTTGTCTTTTCAGTAGTGTTAGTTTGGTAGAGCCAGTGCTGAATGCAGGTCCTTCTCATGCATTTCTGATCCTGAGTTCTTAGCTAGTGTATTATCATGCCTCTCACTCCTGCTGCTTTACCAATAATCACCAACAAAATGAAAGATTAATTCAGGAGAAAAAGCAAGTTTCCTTCTGTTTCAAGGATCTTTCCATTTTCAGCCTCTTTTCCTTTCTATGTACTGGTTCTAAGGCATCATCAACCAGTAATTGGAAGCTGGTGAATTGGAGGCTGGTATTTGTTGATGTGCCTTCAAGATTTTTCCAGCACCTTTTTCAGGCAAGCAAATCTGTTGGAAGCATGTACTCTTCTGTACAATTGTCTGTTTGCTAAGCTCTCTGGTCACTCCCCAAATTTCTGCCTTTCATAAGTGCAAATAGTAGAAGACTTAGTTTTGCTCGGTGGTTCTTGTTCAGTTTATATACCTAAATTGTTTCTGAAAAACAACTGTCTGTTCTGCTGAAGGAAATGTTTAACTTCTCTGATTTTAATGTCTAATAAATCTTTAGCAGAAGAAAGTATATTCTTAAATACAAATTATGAGGGGTATATTATGCTTCTTTTCCTGTTTTATTTTGCTAATTAAGGATGGAAAATTGCCAATCAGCTTACTCCATAGTTTCAACTTGAATAGATTTAAAAAGATAATCAGATGCTTTGCTGCAGTTTTAAGCCTGGTTTTAATTCCCAGGATCTGGATAAAAATCTCCACGTATACTAGTATTTATGGATTTTCCACTTTATTTTCATATTCTTTATTGTGTAAGCAGATCTCAAAAATTCAGACTTCTGTTACTGAGTATAAAGACATGGTGGTATTTGGATTTGTAAAGGTGGATAGTCTGCACAGTAATTCTTTGTGTTCTAATAGAAAGCAAAGGTTGGGAGTGAAAAAGTGGGATGATTTTGCTTAATGTCATGTCACTAACTTTTTTTAAATTACATAAAATGCATTTATCTGTTCATCTTTCTGGAATTCTAATTTATAGCCTAAGATTTGTGCTTGGGAAAGCTTTGGGACAGTTTTATTTTCAAGAGCCATAAACTTTCTGGGCAAACTGTGTGTTAGGGAAACCCAATGACTGATGGAGAAAGATGTTCTTTATGGAAGAATTCCATATGGAAGTAATGATAGAAACCACCCTTTTACTCTAGTGAAATAGAGGAGCTAAATAAACATTATCAACAATTGATAAAACTTTTAAGTGAAAGAGTGATGAGGACTGCATCATGGGTGATCAGATTGACAACACCAGAGCCCACCATCAATCTTACGACCAGTAAAAGAAGACAAGTAGATATTATGTATCTTCTGATGTGATAAAGCAGTAAGTACTCAGCATTGCCTATGAAATGTCCTTGCAAATAGCATTGAATCTAACCAAGCCTCCAGCTCTACCTACCAGAACACAAAGAAATACAGGGGATTGAGCTGTGGTTCTCAGCCCTGACTGGGTAAAAGGCTCACATGGGAAATTTTAAAATCCTGATGCACAGGCTGTATCCCATACCAATTAAATGAGATCTTTGCCTGGGAATCAGTATATTTTCTAGTTCCCCAAAATGTTACATATAGTACAAACCAAGATTGGAAACTAGAATAATAGGGGAGCAAGTTGAAAGCAGGACAAAAAAATAATCAGAAATGCAGACTGTGAGAAACTTTGTAGGACAAATGACCAGTGTTTTTACAACACCTTTATATAGTAGTAGAAAAAAGGTGGGGGTGGGTGACATAGATGAAAAGAGATTTAAGAACCATAAACCAAATACTGTATAAAGTAGGGACTTTGTCTTGATCCTGATTCCAACAAACCAACCATTCCAAGACATTTTTCCTTAAGAATCAGGAAAATTTAAATGCAGACTGTTTATTCAACCATAATAAGTCATTGAGCATTCATCTTGCTACTTGTAATAATAGTTGTGTGGTTGTGCTAAAAAAGGTTCTTACAGTAAGAGATTCATACTGAAGTATTTATGGATGAAATATAATGTCTAGGATTTTAAAAATTACTCTAGCAAAAATGGTGAGATAATATGTAAAAACAGCTACAAAAAATCTGGTAAAAAGTTGATGATTATTAAAGTTGGGTGATGGCTACATGGGGATTTATTTGACTATTCTTTCTACTTTTATATGTTTAAAAAGTTCTCATAAAGATTTAAAAGGAGGCATAAAGGTGAACTATATGCTAACATAGCTCATGCACTGTGATACATTATCAATATGAAGTCTAGGAAGTTCATGTGGAAATAAACCAGCAATAAAATGAAGTCTAACTGTGTCACTACAAAAAAAAATTTTTTTTTAAGATTTTATTTTTTATTTCCTGAGAGAGAGGCAGAGAGGGAGAGAAACATCAGTGTATGGTTGCCTTTCACCTGCCTCCAGCTATGGACTTGGCAGGAGACCTGGCTTGCAACCTGGTTATGTGCCCTGGCTGGGAATTGAACCAGCGACCTTTGGGTTCACAGGCCGGTGCTTTATCCACTGAGCCACCAGCCAGGGCTTCTTTTTTTTTCTGGAAAAATATTTACTAATTATGTTTATATCTTGCATGCAGGTGATGCTGGGCCACCGCCTTCTACTCTTATCAACCAAAATGAAACATTTGCTAAAATCATTTTTAAGCCTACTGTGATACAACAAGCCAAGATTGCACAAAATGGCATTTTGGGAGATTTCATCGTTAGATATGATGTCAATAGGGAACAGAGCATTGGGGACATCCAGGTAAGCGTTTGTTGTTATTCTTCCGTGTTCATTGCTTGATACCTTTAGTTCGACTCAGAACTGGAAATCCTAATACTTACCTAAAGCAGAGAGCTTTCTGATTTTTAGGGAATTTGTTTTAAGCCAAAATGTGTCTCCAAGGATACTAGTGGCATTCCCTAGCTGGAGGCCGAGGCCATATATTTCCTGCTTAACTTATCTGGAGAGCGAATGAAAGCTATAATTTTCCCTGTGGTGTGTTAGATGATGTTAGAATTTTAGTTCTTTTTCTATTTTAATTGAGAGAGACTGGTCCCTGACTCATTTCCCTTTAGGTTTTATTGTTCCGGAGACAGAAAATGTATTAATGTGCACCCAGAATGTAGACAGCCTTTTTGACAGCTCAATTTGTAAGATGCTTGATTAAAAAAAAAAAATCCAGATAATTAAGGAGGGGGGATTCTCAAGTGGCAAGTGGCAGAAGGGGATGGATGATTTAAATTGAATCAGTCAATATAGTCAATAAAATTTTAAGGGATGATTTTATCCGTGTACAGATTATTTGAGCAATTCATTCTCTTGGAAGGATCAGGACCATGAATACTTTTGCTCTGGGTATGGAATCTGACCTGAGACCCTGTTTCCTGCTATCTTTGATTTTCAGAAGTTCCATATACTGTCTATTTTTATTAGTTTTTCAACCTATTCTGAGTACTACCATTTACACCTTCTTTTCCCTCCAACAGGTTCTAAATGGCTATTTTGTGCACTATTTTGCCCCCAAAGACCTTCCTCCATTACCCAAGAATGTGGTGTTTGTGCTTGACATCAGTGCCTCCATGGTGGGAACCAAACTCCGGCAGGTGAGTGAGTGACAAATACCCATTTTTTTCCTCTCTCACTTTTGCCTGGAACAATAACGTGGATGAAATTCAACTGATGCCAAATGTCTGCTTTACCATGCAGCCTTTGCTGCCTGCAGAGGGCATTCCTGATCTGATTCAGTTAAACCACTGACATACACTATCACTTCAGCATAGTGGTTTCAGAGAACAGAGGAACATGCTATAGATACATCTTGAAACAAAGGGGCCACAGAGTGGATAATGTGAATGAGACAGGGCTATACTGAGAGAGCCACTCAACGATACTATTGTTGATGAAATAATTCTGTTCTGTAATGATGTCCTTTGAGAACAATGGAATACATTCATGGCAGCCCTCTTGACCTATTAGAACAAAGGACCTGTATCTCAATAATTCGAGACTGATATTTTCACGGTACTTAGGATGAATCTTGAAATTCTAGGGATGGGAGGAAGCTCAAGGACACATGTAGTCTATACTGAAATTTTAAATTTATCTTGAAAATACAACTATATACTTTTCTAAACAAACCACTGAAAAAAGCTATTCCTTATCTTACTCTGGTGTCCCAAATATCAGACGTATACATTTATAATATATTTTCAACTCATATAACAGAAAACAGAAAGAGCTACTGGCTGCCAGACTAATTAATGTCTCTACATCTATCAAAAACTTGGATCTCAATTTTTCTTTTTTAATTCATAGCTATTTAAATAGTAATAAGTATAATTAGTAAAATAGTATCTTAAACCTCATAAGAACATTCTATCCTACCTGTTTCCACTCATAGGTCCCACTCTACAGGCAGTTGAAACTGATTCTAACTGATAAACTGTTGTACATATTTTCTCTATTATCACTTCTAAATGGCTTCTCTGGCCAGTTATATATTTTAAATCATGTAATATAATATGTTAATCTCTTCATGGCATTTGAATTTTCATTATCCTAAAGTAGTAAAAATAAACAAATAATATATGATATAAAGATTGGGTTTAATATTTTTTTCAGAGGATAGTCAAATATAATTTATAACTAATATAGGAGGAAGGTAATCTCACCTGAAAGTCAGCTTCTTGTAGTTCTTCAACATCACATTTCTGTACAGAATTTGGCCCACCAATGCTTCCATTTTTTATTACTTTGCTTTCAGTTTGCATCTCTAACCTTCCATCTGGTGTTACTTTTCTTTTGCCTAGAAAACAATCATAGGTATCTTTCTGTATATAGGTATCCTGGTAAAGAATACTGTCAGCATTTGTCTGGAAAGTATTGTTTCACTACTTATTTAAGGATACTTTTACTGGTATGGAATTTTAGGTTGGCAGTAACTTTCTTTTAGTTCATTGAAGATCCATTCCACTGTGTCCTTTCCTGGCTTCCACAGTTGTTGAAAAGTTGGTTATATTTTAGTTTTTATTCCTTTAAAGGTAACTTTTACTTTCAACTGCTTTTAAGATTGTCCTTTTTGTCTCAGTTTTCTGCCTGAAGGTCCTAGGGCTTAATGAATTTGTGGGTTCATGGTAAAATCCATAGCCATTTTTCTGTGGATTTTGCTTTGTATGCACTTATCCTTCTGGGATTCCCATGTTAGATTTCTCTCTCCATATCCCCTGTCTCCCATACTCTCTTCTATTTACTTCAACTTTTGATTTTTCATCTTTTATTCCAAATCTATCTTTCAGTTCACAAATTCTTTCTTTAGGTATGTTAGATCTACTGTTAAATAAACTAATGGAGTTGTTTTACTATTATGTTATTTTTATTCTAAAATTTCCGTGTTTTCATCTTTCAAATCTGCTCTGTCACTTTTTATAATGTTTAGTTATTTTTAAAAGTTTTTAATAATTAAAAAATTTTTCTCAAGCACAGTAAACATAGTTATTCTAAAGTTTGTATGCTGTTATTTTAACCTCCAGGTCTGCTTAGGAGCTATTTTTATTGCCTTTCATCTTCTCTCCTTTTGTGACTGGTTATCTTTGATTACATGGTGCATATTATATTTGAAAAATTGTAGAAATATTTTGAGGTCTAAGATGATGATCTACATCTCTAGAAAAAGTTTTGGTTTATTTCTTTTGAGTATCTGAGGAAACTATAATCTGAGATTATTGTAACTTCAGGGCTTAAGGTTTTTCTAGGTGGTCCTGATGGCTCAAAGCCAGATTACACCTCTCATTGGCGGTCTCTGGATCTCAACTTTTGGATTCATAAACTACCAAATGCTCAGCCTTTCAGATATCTCTTTAGTCTTGGCCAACATCCATTAGACAAAAGTGATCCTAAATGTTGAGTGCACCTCTTCACATTTGATTTTCTCTCAGATATTTTTTTCTTATTATTTTGTTAACTCTCTAATACTTCAAGATTTAAAAAATAGACATTTTGTTTAGCTTTTTCAGTTGTTCTCAGTGGGAAGATTTTCTTTATGGGCACTATTTCCCAAAGTTTTATTCACTCATAATGAGGCAATCTTTTGTAGTGGTTGATTATTTATTGATGTTTGTGAGGCTTTACAGCCTTTCCATATTTACAAAATATGCTGAATTTCTTTGCTTTATGTACCCCAAGTTCTTAAGTGTCATTGTTGACTAAGTTGTTTTTGTACCTTTGTTAGCTGGATAATAGATATTGACAGAAAAATAATCATGGCTTCTATTGAGAGCACTGTTGGTCATAGAATACAGGGTTAATTAGGCCTTGTATCTGACCCAGTTTGATAATTCCCATTTGGATTTTGAATCAATCAACATCTACTGAGTGGGTACCACCTACTAGGTTTCCCCGTGTATCTCATTAAATTTCTATGCACCTGTAAAGTTTTAAATCTTCTTCTTTTTTCCCACCCGCCTTAGGACAATTAGCTTAATGAGAGCAGGGTTGGGTTTTCTCTGAGGAAAAAAAAAACAGAACTTGAAGATATTGATTATTAAAGTTACTGCAACCAATTAGAACTCCTATTACCATCAAATAGTTTGTGTTTTGACATTTTTACTTAGCATCATATCATGAATACATCTACCACTGAATTTACTGGCCATGGAGCAGCACTATTTAATAGAAACTTCTATGAGAATGGGAATGCCCTATATCTATGCTATCCAATATGGTAGCCACTAGTCATGTGTAGCTGCTAGCACAGGAAATGTGGCTAATGCAACTGAGAAACTGCGTATTTAATTTTAATACAGTTGAATCTAAATAGCCACATGTGGCGCTGGTTACCATATTGGACAGTGAAGCTAAAGAACATTTATTCTACCATCCTTGAGAGACTTTTAAATTATTTCTATTTTTTAAAAAATATTTTATTTATTATTTTTCAGAGAAGGGGAGGGAGAAAAGCAGAGAGGGAGAGAGACATCAGTGTATGGTTGCCTTTCACCTGCCACCAGCTACACACCTGGCTGGAGACTTGGCTTGCAACCTGGTTATGTGCCCTGACTGGGAATCAAACCAGTGACCTTTGGGTTTGTAGGCTGGCACCTTATCCACTGAGCCACCAGCCAGGGCCCTATTTCTATTTTTTGTTGTTATAAACAGTGTTGGTATGGCCATCTTTACATAGAAATCCTTGACCACATGTCCAATCATTTTTTTAAGTTAAATTCTTAGAAGTAGGGCAAAGAATACCAAGTCATTTGTGGTTTTTACAAATATTGTAACATTTTTAGAAAGGATATACCAAATTATAACTTTTAAAACCATTACCAGACTAAGAATTCCAAATGGACTAAGCAGTTAAAAGTAACCAATGGGCCCTGGCTGGTAGCACAGTGAATAAGGCGCAGGCCTGCGAACCCAAAGGTCGCAGGTTTGATTCCCCAGCCAGGGCACATAACTAGGTTGCGAAAACAGGTCTCCAGTCAGGTCTGTGGCTGGAGGCAGGTGAAACACAACCATGCATTGATGTCTCTCTCCCTCTCTGCCTCTCTCTCTTCCCCTCTTTCTAAAAATAATTAAATAAAATCTTAAAAAAAAAAAAAAGGAAAAAAGTAACCCATGAACAACACTCCAAAATATGTAAGAAAATGTAAGTATATATTTAACCAGTTTTAAAGGGGGAAAGGCTTTTTTCTAAGCAATGAAATTAATTGAAAAGAAAAATGTGATAACTTTACCTATATAAAAAATGCAGAATGGGTGGGTGGGTGGGGGGACAGAGGGGAGCAAAAAGGGGATGGATGTAATACAACAACAATAAAATTTAAAAAAAAAAAAAAAAAAAAAAAATGCAAACTTTTGTTTTAAGTTACAACAATAAAAGTAAACAAAAGATGGGAAAATTATGCAGCAAAAAGCTTTTCTTTAATATATAAAGAGCTGTATAGAAAGCAACAAGAGTTTATCTTTCCTATACAAAAGCTATTCTAAATCAATAAAAATTAATCCTCCCTAAGAGAATGGTCAAAGAATAGGATACCATTTATCAGAAAAAGGTAAGAAGATTTAATAAGTTTATGAAAAAGAGTCAAATGTATTCATAACTAAATGCACATTTGAAAAATACTATTCTTATCTTCATATTGTCAAACTTTAAATAATGTAAATTACTTATAATGATAATTTCTGTAGCATGCATTTGTAGAACTCAACAAAATATTTACATTATTTCCAATAAACATTATAAAATACCAAAATGGTAAAATATATGGTCAGTTCTTCATCTTCACAAAAAGGTGTTAGTCACTCAAAGCAGCTTAAAGGACTCACTTCTTAGGTGCCTGAGTCACTTCAAGTTTTAATGTCAGACCCAGTCTGTACTAGTGCACAGGGTCTTCTTCCACTTCTGAGGGGAGAACTATCAAGAATTTTCTTACTAAGTAACCCCCAGAGACTATTTGTGCCCCAAGCTGTGCAGAGAAACCAGTAAGCTAAATTAAGGCTTCATAGACTTACCATTAATGATAAAATAATTTGAGTACCTCTTAAAAATACGTTGTGGAACATTTTCAATATATTAAACATTATGCTAAAGGTATTGCATGAATTATTGAATAAAAGGATACTTAATCTGTGTAACAATTTGGTTGTCATTCCCATTTTCCTGATGCAAAAGCCGATGGTTGACAAACATGTGTAAGTCAGCTAGTACACAGCGAGGGAAGCTTCAAAGCCAGGTCTGACTCTGAAGTCCATAAATCAAACCACAATTCTATGGTGTCTCGTGCAAGTAACAGTGTGACGAAACAGCACTCTTTATGCAATGACAGAAGTACAGATGAGCATAGGGTCAGTGCAGTTTGACATTTCAAAACCCAGTCGCCAAGGCTGCATTTCAGAAGGAGGGATTTCCTTGCATTGTGCAAGAGCAGTGTAATGATAGCTGTCACTCCTTTGTTATTCTCCCCTCTTCCTTCATTCTTGGATATTAAAATTCCATTTCTTGTAGGCACTTAAAAGTCTGGCATGCACTCTGCTGGCTTGTAAGCTCCAGCATGGCCTCTTTCCAGAAGAACTACCCAAGAACAGCCAAATACATGTCAGAAGCCTCTACACAATTTCTAATGCCCATAGCTGCCTTGAGTGGTTTTGAAAACTGCTGACTATTTTAACAGCTCTCAGCTTCTCTAAGGCCACAGCAATGAGTGGAGAGCTTAGTTGGCTCTTTGCAAACTCTCATATGCAATATCATGTTCACTGGTAAAGAGGAAAATTACCCCCCCAAGCACAGGGCTTTCGTAATGTGTCAAATTTGGCAACATTGGACATTAGTCATAAGTCCCCTCAAATTATATGAAGGATCATTCACTGTTATACTGGATGTTCTTGGCTCTGCTTATCTCTGAAATACTTCACTGTGCTTATCATAATGTAGGTCATAGTTGGGATTTAACAATTACTTGAACAATTGATTTATAAAGAATTGTAAAGGTTATTTAACCTTAAAAATGTATACTTAGTCCCTGGGAATACCCAAAGCTGTACTCATCTGGCATTTTCTGTTTCTGGTCCTAATTTCAGTGGGAATTCTAGTCTGGAAGCCAGATTTAACCAGCGGAGGGACAGGCACACCCCACCCCCCATCACCACAAACATACATGCACAGGTTGCTGGCACATGGCTTGGCTCTGTTTTCTCTCCTCTGTGATTTCGCAGCCAAATTTATTGAGAGATGGCTCTGGTGCTAGATCAAGCAAGATTCCTGCCGCTCAATTTGAGTTTGGATAATTTCTCAGTGAGAGGAGAATTGAGAAGAGCAACAAAGAATGTAATCAGGACAGACCTTTTTCTTGATAGATGATTATTTAAAGCATTGGCATCAGCAAACACACATGTCCTTGGAAACATCGAAGAGAATACCTATCTATGAAATATGTTTTCCTTGATCAAAATCTAAAGGTACTTGGCTTTCTTTTATGTAACTAGATCTACTACTTATACCTTCGTATTAAGTTTCGTGACTAAGGGTCCCTCTTTGGCAACCCAGCGGTGGCTAGTGTATCATTTACCAGATATGTTCCTGTTACAACTTTCATAGATTCATTCTCATAACCTGCTGTTCTCTGCCAATCCTAGATTCCCACATAGGTTTTCAAATATTGTCTTCCTTTCTCCATTTAATTTAGTCAACAATTTTGGAGAGTAAAGGACAAGCATTATGTTTCTTTTTAAAAGTATTTTACAAATTTATTTATTTTTATTAGTTACATTATTGTAAATAAAGTTGTTCCTGCTTTTTCTCCCTTTCCCCACCTCTACCTATCCCCGCTGTCTCCTCTCCCTAAGCCAATACCCATATTGTTGTGTATGTCCATGGGTTGTACATAAATGTCCTTTGGTTAATCCCTTCACCATCTTTCATCCCATCCCCCACCCTCTTTTCTGGCAGCTATTAGTCTGTTTTATGTATTTAAGCTTTTGTTACTATTCTGTTTGTTAGTTTATTATGTTCATTAGATTCCACGTATAGTTAGGATTATGTACTATTCATTTTTCACTGATTGGCTTAATTAATTTAGCCTAGTATTTTCCAGGTTTTCTCCTAATATTTTTTAAAGATTTTATTCATTATTTTTAGATACAAGAGCAGGGCAGGAGGAAGAAAGGGAGAGAAACATCAATATATAGTTACCTTTCACCTGCCTCCAGTTGGGGACCTGGCTGGAGACCTGGCTTGCAACCTGATTATGTGCCCTAACTGGGAATCAAACCAGCAACCTTTGGGTTCACAGGCCAGCACCTATCCATTCAGCCACCAGTCAGAGATCTTCTAAGATTTTTATGGTTTTGTGATGTACATTTAAGTCTTTTATCCATTTTGAGTTTATTCTGGTATATGGTGTAAGTTGGTGGTCTAGTTTCATTATTTCATATATACTAGTCCCAACACCATTTATTAGGGAGACTGAATAGTGCATGCATTTTTAGGGCACAGTAGCTACCATAGAGCAACAAGTACATACCAAGCACTCTAAAGATTTGATGTACATTTTTCATGTAATCTTTCAGCAGTCCAAAGAAATGTTGTCCCCATTTTATAAGTGAAAAGCTGGTGGGTAGGAAGGTGACTCAATTATGCTGAAATACACAAAGTTATAAGTAGAAAAAAATCATAGTCAAGTCCAATGTACCCCACTCTAAAGTTCTTCACCATAATATTCTTCACTGTGAAACCATAATATAACTCCAGACCACCTACCTCTCTTAAGCTTTCAGGCTCTACCTGTTCTTATGACAAGTGACATAATAATGTGGAAAGCTGCCCTTCTCAGGTGAGTGCTCACAGATGTCAGCTGCCCTAAGAGGCCTCAGCCGGCAGCTTGGTATTGTAAAAACCAGTGAAACTGTTCTGTGCTGATGCATAAAATTAACTATTGGTGTTTTATTATTTAGCTTTAAGTACACCTTGGGCACAGATGGGGATGCAGACTTCTTTCCACTTTACAATTTGGATTAGATAGGTTGGCTGCAAGTGTGGTGATGGCATAGGTATAGAGTGAAGATTTTCAAAGGGAGGATGCTAGAAAGACATTAGGGTAGAGAGAATATAGCCTTTAGGTGTTGGAGACCAAACGGAGGAAGTCTGAGGTCCACTGATCCCCTAAGAAGGCTAGACAATGGCAGCAGAACCCAGAAGGGCCTCAGGAAGTTGTAATCTGGTCGGGAGGCATAAGTTCCCTAAACAAATGAAGGAGCTCAGCAGAGGAGGGTTCAAGCATCACCAACAAGATTGTGTCGAAGACATTTGGAGGGGCTCTGGAGGTAGGCACTATATGGCTACTGTACAAATAAAAATAGACAGTAAGTTGGGGTATTCCCCATTTACCTTTGCAGGCCATAGACCTTGTATGCATCAGACAGCACAGTTCCAGGTGACAACAGAAATATCTAGCTACCCCCTTTCCAGATTTCTACAACAGGGTCAGCAAGCTTTTTCTAAAGGGACTGATGGTAAATATCTTAAGCTTTGCAAGCTAGATGGTCTCTGCCCTCAGTATAAAATTCTGCTATTATTGCCCAAAGGCAGCCATGAGCAATTTGAAAAGAAATGGGTGTGTTGTGTTCCAATAAAACTGTACTTATTAACAACAGGCAGTAGTCTGGATTTGACCCCCAGGCCATAGTTTCCTGACCAGAATGGTTTGCTGGTCTAGAGTGATGACTGTTGGTTTATGCCTAGAGATCATTTTAGTTGATAGCATTTATTTTCATCCACTGAACTGCTCTTGTCCAAACATGGCCAGTAGCAGATGTGTTTTAGAAATACATTGCAAAACAGTGATCTGGCACTTGGGGCAGTGAACAGCAGGCAATAGGGAAAACTACTGTTTTTGTTTTTTTACTCTGACTCAGCATATGAGGAAATAAATAATAGAAAGAGGACACATTTCTTTTTTCCCAAGGCCACCAAGAAAAACTTGGATTTTTTGTTTAAAGGAACTTGCTCTTTAATGATTAGAATATTGTTGCTTTTAAATAAATTGGAGGTACCCATTCAAAATTTCTTGTTGAGACAGTTAAGGTTTACGCAAATTAGGTGATGTTGAAAAACTTTTGAGGCTCTCTGAATGAAGGCTTTCTGAACTCTCATAGAAAGAAGTGAACAATATAGAGCTTTGAGTACTCCAGCATTATCTGTTCAGGTTGCAGACCTTGTTTCCAACTTCAGAAATCACCCAAGAGCCTAGCTTCTCCTTTCAAATGGCTTCCTAATGGTGCACTCAAGTCCGGAACGGAGATCAGCAGACTTTCCCTGTCCAGTGCTGATAGGGCCCCAAAGGAAACTTTTGCTCTAAGTAACAACGAAATAAACACTGTAAGTCAAAGAGAATTGAATGAGATAACAAATGCGGAAGTGCTTATCAGAGTGTCAGAAAGTGGAGTCATTCCTGGGATGGCATCCCCCTGGCTGGCTGATTGAAACTGCAGCTGGATACGACACCTAAGAACTGCCACACCTGATATCACTGCCACCCTTCAGGGTACCCGCCTCTCCCTCAGGATCCCATCTTGGCTTTGAGTCAAGCCTTTAGATTCCCAAAGAATTTGACAAATATTGATTACATGCTATGGAAAGGCGTGAAACCTAGGGAATACGAAGAGAAATAAAAGACACAGCCATTCCATCTAGAAGGTGCAGAGAAGTCATGTGAAAATTGTACGCACAGTGCTGCTATAATAGAGTAATAGTCAAGACACATTTGGGATGTTGATCAGTTGTTTTAATGGGTGGAACATTGAATGCTTATCAGAAGAGGCAATAGTTGAGTGAGTAGAACTTTCGAAGTTAGTGAAGTGGGTGGGATGAGAAGGGGGAGAGAGATGGCTAGCAGGTGCAAAAGCACGGAGACAGGAGGAAATGCCGTCCAGGAAAAGCATCCTATCTATTTAAGTCACTTTAATTAAGTACCTTATGATTTTTTAGGGGGAAAGAAACATGGAACAATCACATGTTAATGAAACCCAGCATGGCACATGGAGAGTGGGAAGAATTTTAGGGAAGGGAATGAGCTTGAGGTAGTCAACAAAGATGTGCAACAGAGGTGACAGGAGAACCGATTCTTGAAGATGGGATATAATTTTCTTGGCAGGAAAAGAGGGAGTGAATTCTTGGTTGCGGAAAAGCATGAAGAAAGACACAAAACAAGCATGAACATGTTATAGCTGGAAGGTCCTGGTAATATTTTAGGTTAGATAACTTGAAAAACATCTTGATATGGACATCTAGAGAGGTGGGTAAATTGTAGCAAGTCTTTCAAGTGCATGGCTAACCTGGTAAGCAAGCAGAGAACACCACAGATTTTAAGAGTGAACAGGGAACAGAGAAGGAAAGTGATGAGCACCCAAGCTAAGTGGGTTTCTCCCGGAGAGGTGTCAGTCTCCATGACCTAGGGCCTGAGGTTTTAATGCCCATGTGGAATGAGGATGAGAGCCTTGTGCCCTCAGGGGTGGGAAGTTCAGTCTGAGATCTTTGCATAAAGCAGGTTCCTATGAAAGACTGCATCCTAAGTGAATTAGTGGGCAGAAGAAAACTGCCAATCTCTGCTCTGGACCCTCGGGCTATCCAGAATTAATCTCCTACTACATAAGGATGGAGTGTAACCAGAACTCAGAAGAAAAATAGCCCAAGATCCTTCCCAATTGACAATGATAAAGTTCACCTGGCTTTAGAAGGTCTCCCCTCCTGCAATAAAAACCTTACTTTCCAGTCTCACAGTGTCCTGAAGAGGATGGGCAGTGGGAAAGAGACACAGATATAATCACTCTCTGTCTGATGGAGGGTAACTTCTCTTCTTCTAAATATTTTCTTAAATATGCAACCTACAGGTGTTGTTATTCTTTGTTTGCGTCTTTCATAATTGTTCCCCATTTCTTATTTAGCATGACTTCTTCACAACCTCTTCATATCTTTCTGTTGTGTTCTTGATGTTAGTCAAGGGCGCATCCCTAAGGGTTTATAGTTAGTGGCATAGGGTACACTTATACCAGGGAAACAAGAATGATGAGAACATCCATACATAAGGGAAAGTTGAATGGGTAGAAAGACAGCTGGAGCGTCAAAAAAAAAAAAAAAAATTTGTAGAATAAAACAGGCTGGGTTCCAGGATCGAAAGGTGCAGTTGGGCCATATAAATTTCAGAATTTGGACCAGGCACTGGGACCAACAACTCAATCATGTTGGTCAGTAGATGTGTCAGAACATGGATGAAGAACATTGGTTGCAAACTCTTTTGTAAACAGGTGAACTTCTCTTGGTCAGCATCCTCTTATGTATTTCCTGCAGGTTGAAGGGGTAAGGCTGCATTCTTGGCTCTATTCTAGAATGAGAAGTATGAGATTGGCATTGGGGGCAAATCTTGGTTATGTACTAGCCTTGCACATGAAGAGAAGTGAAAAGGAGACTGAGTTTTGTGTTGTTTACCTATCAAGCATGAAAAATAGATATGCTTGATATATGTCATAAAGAATCAAAGACCTGTTATTGGCAAAGAGCTTTTTAGAAAAACATATGATATTATTAGGTACATGTTTGATACATTTGTCAAGGCAAAGTCAAAACATTAGGTAATGAATCTTCACATTAGCCAGAATGGTAACGCGCGAGAGAGTTTGCCTCTCAAGTTAGAATAATGTTACCCAAACACAAAGCCTAATGAAATTTAATTATGTTTACCCTGCAAAAAATGTTCTAGTATCTAATCTATCCAGACTTTTTTAAGGTAAGGCTGAATTCAGCCAGAATCAAGTTTTTAATAAACATTCTCTTTTAAAACCAGTTCTGAAGTAATATTGGTATTTAGATATGAACCTTTACTAAAATGGTGCTTTTCTTCTGATTTGAAGAAATAGCTATTTTATATTTTTACACAAATTATGTGTATGTATGTAAATATATCATCAGAACCAAAATTTCAACATAATCTAGCACAGTACTGCATTAAAAGATCACTTGGAATTAGAATTTAAACAGTAAATGAAGTTATAATAGCTTTAAAACAATGTTTTGTTTTTTTTTTAATACAGAAGCCTATGCTTTTGCTTAACTTAGGAAATATGTTCTTTATAATTTATGAATATTAAAGTGTAGAGACTAAAGAAATAGTATTTTTAATATTTATTTCTAGGTGAGATTTCAAGTTAACACTTAGCATTCACTAAATTGTTTTTAAAATAGTGAATGATATGACTTCTATCCCAAATTTTCCATGTATATTAAGAAAGTTTATTAATTTCTGCTCTTATTTTGACTAGTGAAAAAGAGTTTCTTTTTCTTTCAACAAGATTCCTCAAATTTTAGTGAGGCACCTCTTTTGGATACTTTGTTTCTTATATTATAGTTTAATTAAAAAAATTTTTTTAACATAAATTCTCTAATGTGGTTCATTTCAGGAGATATTTATGGCAGCAGCAACCAGAGGGAACTGGGTGCTGGGACAGTGGTGCCACTGATTCCCTTCACGAGCACACACAAGCTCGGAAAGTGACCTTACTCTGGCACTTGGCACAGTAACATTATTTTTTAAGATTTCAGTTCCTTTTCTGAAGCCAATCTGTTGCTAGATTTTTTTTTTTAAGTGTAACAATGATATCGACATGATATATTAGAGAAATGGCCTTTTTTACTCAATTTATCACTTTGCCTTTAAAGTTGGAATTAAAAACAATCTGATTACTTGGTAGGTCAGTCACGCCAAGTCTTCGGAAAACTTTCTTTCAAATTATTGAAAGATTTACAGTATGTAAATATAAGGCTCTGCTATATAGTTGTTTGTGACCCTGAAATATCATGATCTTGAAACATTCCCTGTGTAATTGCTACCCATGAAGTCCAGGGTACCTTGGGACAGTACCTTGTTTGGATGCCTGTGGAATGTGTGGAGAGATGCCAGGATAGTGGACGTATTCATTCTCCTCAACGTGGACTTCAGTAGTTTAAGGTTGCAAACACGAGGATCTGGTGTTGCAAACTTTGATGTAGTCACAGGCTATGTGTCTGTTTGTTTGTTTCTCCCTTCAAACAAAATGATTACAGTACCATCCTACCACCTAGATGCAGGATATGCTGGGCACTGAGGGCTTCCCCTACTGGCACCTGGAAAAAATACAGGTCACGGGAGGACAATATAGATAGATACTACCTCTCTATTCCTCCCACCAATGTCCATTATGTCTTCCCACCTCGGAAAGAGAGAAGGCTGAGCCACAGCTCAAGTTAATATTGGCCATATTCCATTTCCCAATATCATCTCAGAAACTTAGGGCTGTTTTCATGGTCTATATCTGTTGATCATGATCCATGACTCAGATCAGACTTTTTTGGAAGGTCTTAGATTTCATTGTTGGATTATTTTAAGCTTTTCATCATAGATGATTTTTCTCTTGGGTTCATTTAAAAGGACTCTGTGGATCAATGAAAAAGAAAATGTCAATTCCACGGTAAACATTTCAGAATGAGGCAAGTGCTAGGACTGTTTAGGAGAACAGCACAGCCATTCTATTGAAACCATGGGCTAATCTCTACTACTCTTGAACTTGAGTTTCTTCCATGATGTCATGGGCTCCCCTTGTATTATGCCTAACAACTTAGGGTTTGTAGCACAACAGCCTTCTGTGTCAGAGTGTGATTTGATGCAGATGCAGAAATATTGGAGAAGAGCTTCATCAAACGGGTACCCTGCCGAAAGTGGTAGCAAGGAGTGGATAGGCAGCTGGCTTGTTCATGGGCTGTATTCACAGTTTGCTCTAAGGGTCTTGTTTTGTGATGCTGCCCTACTTGGGAAATGTTTCATAGTCATTCCAGTAGTGGAACACTTACCCCCTTGAGGGGTTAGCTAAGAGCCTGCAGCTGCTTGGGCTCAGTTTTTGTAGGGAAGGGGGAAGGGAGGCAGAGGAAGGTACTATCTCCTGTCCTAATACAGCTTAATTCAGGGTTCCAAAGTGCCCAGGACAAAGCTGCCCCCAGGACACTCCCTTCTCTGGTAGTAGCACTACTAGGGGCCGCTTGAGTACAGAATGACGAGGGACCATGTCTCCAGGACTGAACTGTGCTCCTTCCTACAGACACCATCAGAGGACACTACTTTATTTTCCCTCCTGAAGATCCACTAGAACAAGGAGGACCAATGCTAACCCTACTGAATGAATGGAGAACCTGAAATAGACAATTTATTTTTCTTTGTTTATATCCTGCCTTGTTCCTGAAAACATTTAAATAGGCAGAGATTAAAAGATTTAATAATAAACCACAGGCAGAGCTGGAATTAACTTCTAAGACATTGTTTTTAAAGGGAATACTTTTTATCCTTTTAACTCAAGGAAAGTACATATAAAAAGAGGGATTCATCACTGTAAAATTATTTCAAGCAGGAAAGTATCCCTATTCTTTGTGATTGTAAGCAATCAGGATTAAAAGGAGTCTTGTGTAATGCCTGTATTTGGGCCAAGGTACTTCTTTACTCCCTAAATAGTAAAAAATATGTGTAAGTCATTTTTATTTATTAGTTGCATTTATGAACTTTTTTCCTCCCTCAGTCCAAACATAATCTGATTGTTGTAAAGTCCCTTCTGATGACATATATGGACCAGTGCTTGCAGATCGCTCTTGCAGATAGGCAGCGTGTGGTCCCTGCTGCCCGAGTTTGGTGCTTTCAGGACTGGCTCATACCCAGAGGAAACCCACTTGGCCTCTTCGGCCTTTTGCTGGCCGATCTCTTACAGAATTCTACTTTCTTCCTCAGCCAGACAGGGTTTGGTTTTCCTGCCTCTTCTCCACCACTCTCTCTCCCCAAGAATTACCTACTCCCCGCCGACAGCCTTCCCACCTAGCATTTGGATGCAGTGACCTAAACCTGTCTCCCACATAAGCCCTGTCCTTGTCCCCCCATGAAGATAAGTGAGGATGGTGACTCTCTGGGTCCTGTTCTTATGATCCCAACAAGTGAATATAACCTTCCAATGTCAGGCATTTAGTCTTCCTCACTAATCAGAAACTTATCCCCAATTTTATTAATCTCCCTTGAACTCTATACAACATGTATGATCATAAATTTTATACACCTACTTTAAAAGATCTCCAAGGAACACATTTCACAGACTCCTGTGGTAGTCACCTATTAGCAAGTTAATTTTAGGGTATCATTATTCCAAGTAGTGCATTTTGGGGGTTGCCTGTCACTAGCAGGCCAACTTCTTTCTGAAGTGCAAGGCCACTAGGTGGAGCTTTGGGGATAGGGGAAGTCCAAGGGACAGGGCATTGCTGGGGTATCCAGTGTCCGTCCTTTCAGCCAAGGTTTGTTGGAGAGGGTGTTGTGGGGGTAGGGGTAACCAGCTCAATTCATCTCCCTCACTTGCAAAGCCAACAGCTACCATTCTGGGTTTGGGAAGGACCTGAAGGGGCTGTATGTTGTCCAGCCCCTCCTGAGATGCTTCTTTGCCTTCAGTGTATTTCAGTCCTCAAACTATTCATGTTCTCTGCCTTTCTGGGCTACCTCTGATCTTTCTGGAATGTCCTAACCCTGTTCTCTGGACTGTACTCTTGGAAAATATTTGACTTTGGTTTCTGTTAATCTTTGGCATATAAACACAGCATGTTGAAATATCTTTTTAAGCCCACTCACATTTACTTTTCCCTCTAGACAGTCACCTTCTACTTGCCTGTCAAAGTTGCACTGGCATGCAGAGTTCCTAGGGCCATCAGCCCATCTCAGGAGAATAGAAACCTTTCTTTAAAGGATTAGTGGATGGTGGTGGCTGCAAATGTCCATGACAGCTTCTGCCCAGGTCCCTTGAGATGAGGGGTGGGAGGCCATCCAGAAGGTCCCAATGCAACTGGAAAAGGAGTGACTGTGAGCTTGCTGGCCTGCCTCTCCTTGGTTCATGTGAGGTTAAGCTGCAGCTGTGGCCTTACACGGTCATAAGGAACCTGTAGTTGCTGAGCTAAGGGGAGGAGGGTGGAGAGGCTTGAACGACTATTCCTAAAGTAGAATATCCATCACAGTTGGGGAAAAAACATCAGCAGAGGAGCCAACCCAGCCCTCCTTGAGGTCTTTAGCACACTATTTGTGGATCCTTAAGGATGCCAGCAGCTAAACTAACAACAGTCTTCTGACGAGTTTCCCCTTGTCCCAGCCTGCGCTCTGGGTTCCTGGCCAGCTTCAAGCTCAAACACGGAGCAGTGGGAACATTTCCAAGTGCCTGCCCTGGAGCTGGGCTCCCCGTGGTGTTGCCTCAGGGATGGCCACTTCTTGCTGTTGTCATGTTGCCGCTGTGGACCTTCAGACTTTCCAGAGGTCCAGACCCTATGACCAGGAATGACACTTAGTCTGCCTGATGCTCACACTGGGGTTGCACTGGCTCCAACTTGAGGGGAGGGTGAGGAGACAGCGTTGCCAGCTTCTTGGCAAATGCATCCGTGTCAACATTTAGGGCACTCCACCCACATCTGTTTATTGTAATTGTCAGATGTGTTTATTTTCATTTGAACACTATATCCGTCAGCTCTAGGATTCCTACACATCATCATTCTCAGCATTATTTGCCATAGGTTCTCCAGGGCAGGGGCTGTGTTTCTAACTTCCTTTGTGTTTATTCAGTAGAATTCTACCGCTCTCTCATTTACTCATTCACCAGATACCTACAGAAAACCTACAATGTATGAAATGCCATGAGCCTTGAGGAGTTCCCTTTCTGGTATGACAGACAGATGGCTTACTTAGGAAGCTTGCATCAAACATCTGTCATGCGACCAGGCACTGCTGGGTATTAAAATACAGTGACAAAATGGAAACGGCCCCTGTACTCAGAAGTAGAGAATTGAGTTGGATAGATAAGTATATGCACAAATGCATAATTGCATTCTCTCTATAAATGTTGTAAGGGCAAAGAACAGGCTGCCATACTTGAGCAAATAGCAGGGTATGGGTGAGGAGGCAAGAAGGGCTCTCTTGGGACCTGACAAGCAAGCCCTGAACTAAATGCTGAAAAGGGTTGAAAATGAAACTCTGGTGGCAATGTGAGGACAGGCTAAATCCTTTAGAAAGTACAAGCCCTTTTTCATACCAATTCCATGTAAGGAATTTATCCTAAGAAAACAGCAGTGAGCACAAATATGTGAATACTGAGTTTCACAGAAGTACTACTTAAACATTTAAAAATATTAAATTAGGGTATATGCATATGGTGGAATATAGTGTCACCATTAAAATGATATGTAGACATTTGTGTATGGTCATGAAAACTGTATATGATAGAGTAAATTAAAACTTTATAGTCCAGTTACTTAGATTACATACACAGAAAAGTTTCTGAAACAGTGCATGGTGCAATAATATTTTAATAGTGGCTGTTTCACCTTAGCTACATAACTCAGTTGGTTAGAGCATCATCCTGATACACCAAGGTTGTGGAGTTCGATACCTGGTCAGGGCACGTACAAGAATCAACCAAGGCATGCATAAAACAAATTGATATCTCTGTCTCTCCCCTTTCCTCTATCTCAAATCAATAAATAAAAATAAGTTTTTAAATAGTGGCTATTTCTACTGAGGCGGGATTTTGTAAGTCTTACATGTTTTTCTTCTGATCTTTTTTAAATGAATTTTTTGTATTAAGAAAAAATATACAAATGAAGAAAAACAATCTATTGCTAATCTAGGGCAGAGGTGGCCCAAACCCAGATTACAGTCACAAGGACATTTAGGAAGAGAAGGGTTTTACAAAAGGAGGTGGAACTGCCAGCCCTGGGTGACCTGCAGACATGAGGCTTAGAGGCATATGGAGAAGGGCGGAAAGAAGGTGCAACATGATGTCTGGTTTCTGATCTGGACCACTGGGTGGCTGGAGGCGCCTTTCTCTAGGCCAGGGAGCAGCAGAGAGGCAAGGCTTCTGCTCTTCAACATACTGAGTGAGTGCCTGTGGGACATGCAGCGACAGATGGTCGACAGATAGGTCTGACTCTCGCTAGACCTTTATAAGTCTAGAGTGGTAAGCTCTAGGGATACTTGTGGATGTCAGTCCTCCAATAACTGGCTAAGGGGGAGCATGTAGCGTGCGGAGGGCTGAGTGCCTCGGCACCCCAGGGTAGTCTAAAAAGGAGGCGCCCACGATGACAAGCAGGATTATTCAGAGTGGAGGGTTTTGCAGGGGTGAAGGTGTGGGGTTCCAGGAAGCCAGGGGAGCAGAGCTCCATAGATCCTTTAAATGGCTTCCAAATCAGGCTGACAAATTTTGCGTGTGGATTCTGCTTATTTTCGCAAGATCCTTAGGCATGTTTCCTGAAAAAGGGAGTCAGGGTTAGGAGAGGAGAGAAAATTCAGCTGCCAGGGAGTCTGTCCTCTGGAAAGTGCGGTGTAATGGGTAAGAAGGAGGGAGGGCCCAGCACCAGACACTAAAGGGGGATTACTAGACTCTGAATGAAAATAAGCCCCACCATCTCCATTCTTTCTCCTAGAAGAACTGGGGGCAGTTGGGAGGGTGGGGCAACCCTCTGTAGGACCAGAGGATGAATGTAATGAAATGCGCTCATTGTTCCCCTCCCAGGGTGGATGCCTTCTGCAAGGATGTTATAGGAAATGAATCCATTAGTTGCTGCCAGAAACCAAGTGAAAGAAACAAAGAAATAAACAGAGCCCGTCAACATGCAGGGTCCTGGAAGGAGTCCCAAAATGAGCTGCATTTTATAAGGGTTATAATTCAGAATATGCTCAGCGCCAGCAGTCGTGGGACTGAGATTCCACTGCTGCTGGTGTAAGTGTTGGCCCTGGAGTCTGGCTTCCCGGTTTTCATCCAGGCTCCTATGGGGCATGCTGCTTAACCCTCGCATTCCTCAGTCTCTTTGCGTGTAAAATGGGAATATTGATCATCACTCTACATTAGGTGGGTTGTGAGGATTAAATGGGTCCAACAGCTCAATATATGAAAAGCCCTGGCACTTGGCATATATCGAGGGGATTATAAGGCTCCTAGGAAGTGTTAGCTGCCAAGGTCATTACCATTACATTATGCTTCTAATGATATCATTATGATCCACTGCTTTCTCCACCTGGGAATGAAGAAATGGAGGAAACAGAGGCACAACTTCATTCGTTCATTCAAGATCCATAAGGAGAATGTTAAGCGAACATCTGTTTGCTC
Source organism: Noctilio leporinus (assembly GCA_004026585.1). NCBI lineage: Eukaryota > Metazoa > Chordata > Mammalia > Chiroptera > Noctilionidae > Noctilio > Noctilio leporinus. Next base: position 209,722 of record PVIW01001631.1, on the reverse strand, counting down.
AGGCTAGAAACCATACATTTCCTAAAAGAATGCAATATACAGATTTAAAAATAAAAACATCCAGATTGGTGGATTTTGAGGTTCCTATGAAATTTAAGGGTTGGATGGTAGGATGTTAGAGTGAGCAGTTGGATACAGGATTGAAGAGTAAGACTGAGGAGAGGAAGAGGGGACATTCTGAGGGGAGACAAAGTTGCGGATATTTCACTAAGGGGGCAGCATGAGGGGCCAGTACTGTCTGAAGCTGCTTGTAAGGCAAAGGCTCATAGTCACAGAATCTAGAAAAAGCCCTACAAAGCATTTTTAAGGTAACCTAATAGTCTCTTAGCACACCTCATTCTGCAATCACTGCTTCAAGCTTGACTTTTTCTCTTTAACTCTGTCACCTCCCACCTGCTGACATGTAGGAGCAAACATGTATATAACTTACTATACACTGAGCCCTCAGTCTGTATAGCAACTGAGTTAATCTTCCTGACAACCCAATGAGGTTGAGCTATTACTGTCCTATGCTTACAGGTGGAATAACTTAGGTGAGGAAAGAAAGATAGTGATAGAACTTATGACCCAGAGCCCCGTGGCCACACAGAGAGTTAAGTGACAGTTCCAGGGTCAAACCCAGACCACCTGATCTAAAATCTGTGCTCTTAATCATTGTAAACATTGCCAGATGCCACTGTTAAGGATATTATGTAATGAGTCTTCCTTAGTTCATATGATGAATCTCTTTCAATGTCTAATAACATTGCTGCTTAGAGAAAACAGCAATCATATATTTCTTTCAATATATGATTGGTTATTTTAGAAACTTTTGTCCAGGCTCCTAGAATGTTGCTGTCTTTAGTTTCACATGGCCTTTTTCTTCTTTCCACAAGTCTTTTTTCCACATCTCTTTCCCACTCAGCACCTCCAGGCTCACGTGTGTCATCTTTTTGCTTTGCTTGAACCACCTCACTTCTCTTATTTGCTCCTTTTCAGAAGGCCTCCCTGTCTTCAAGTTATCTAGCTCCTTTATGTCTCATATTCAAACTTTCACTTCTCTGTGAAGTCTTCGAATGTCACTCCAGCCCAGTTTTTCCCTTTTAAAAATTCCTATGGTATCTATTATTTGTACTTATAATCTTCTCATTCATTCCATTCATTCACTTACGCATTTATTCACCAAGCCTCTCTAGTACCTCTTGTATCCTGGGGGTTTACAAAGGTGAGTAGAACTCTGACTGCAAAGAGCTTACAATATAGTAAAGGAAAGAGATATGAAGCAAATAATCATTACATGGCCATTTATCCAAGTGCCTTGTACATAGTAGGCATTTAATTTGAACATTGTTCCCAGTGTGCAATTTCTAAGCTAGGGCACATGTGGGCTAATGCAATTGAGGTGATTGGTTTTGGTTCTGTGTTTGCCTAGACCAAGGATGCCCTCTTCACAATCCTGCATGACCTCCGACCCCAGGACCACTTCAGTATCATTGGATTTTCCAACCGGATCAAAGTGTGGAAGGACCATTTGGTGTCAGTTACTCCCAACAATATCAGAGATGGCAAAGTCTACATTCACCACATGTCGCCCTCCGGAGGTAAATATGAGTCCTTTTTATGTTAGCTCTGACATGATAATAAGTGAGTAACTAAATTTTCTGCCAAGAGACAAGGATTTGAATGCTGAAGCTGTCACGGGAAAGGAGATAACAGTTGAGAGCTTTTCCAGAAGCTTATGTTTCTCTGAATATCGATTCTGTGAATTCTCTTCTTCCAGGCCCTGAATTAAGATGGTCAAATAAGTTATGGGGAGAAATACCTGATAGGGTTTGGAACCTTTCCTGGTTTATCTCTATCTCACAGATCCCGAGCAATGAAACTGTGTTTTGTAAATTCTTTTAGGATGTAGAATTAAAGCCAAATAGATGAGTTTGTTTTGTGTGCTTGAACCTTAGCACCTTGGGAAGCAGCAGGTGGAACAGCCCAGCTGCACCCTTAGTCCCTTTGGCAGGGCTGAAACAGTGAGCAGAGCAGGGATCCCACAGGACCTGGGAGGCACAGTGGATGGCAAGTGTGGTGGGCCCTGAGTCTCTGCACACCTGGCTTGAGTATGGTGCCCAGGTAAGTGTGCAGAGGAAGGAAAGTTATAAAGAAGTCTAAGAAAATTAGAGTATCAGAACAGTACACTAATGTTATCCAGCTGTGCTAGACGTAAGTTCCTTCAACTTAGGGTCTCAGTCTTACTCTTGCTGTCAACTTTGTCAATAGCACAGTGAACACCTGATAGGTGCCCAATATGGGAGTGTTTGGTGGGCACTGATCCTGACCACTCCCCAATTTCTTAAAGGCCTTGTTTGGAGACACCATCTCTTGTCTCGATTATTGTGCTTTGGTGGTCATCTGGAAATATATAAAACACCCAGCAGTCTTCTTCCATCTGAGATTTCTCATCTTTCTTTTCTTTTTTTTTTTCATCTTTCTTTAGAAAAAAAGAATTTTTAAAATATTTAAAAAAGATTTTACTTATTCTTTTTAGAGATAGGGACAAAGAGGGAGAGAGACATCCATGTATGGTTGCCTTTCACCTGCCTCCTGCTACAGACCTGGCTGGAGACCTGGCTTGCAACCTGATGTGCCCTGGTTGGGAATCGAACCGATGGCCTTTGGGGTCGCAGGTTGACACCTTATCCACTGTGCCACCAGCCAGGGCTCATCGTTTTGATATTCATCATTTCCTATCCAAGACGAAGCTCTGATTTCTCACATGGGTTTCTTTTGGAACTTTTATCTTTCTTGGACTGAACTTGGAGTTATAATGGGATGGCCTACTGCTCTCCACAACAGTGAAATTTAGGAACTATTTTATTAGTTGATGGGAGAAATAACAAACTGGATTTAATATAATATTTTATCATTGATCACTGACCTATGGCAGGAAGTAACAGGCTTGTAAAATCCCTGAGAGGAGAAACTCTTATTCACCATTGTATATCCCCTAGCTCCCAGCCCAGCCCAGCCCCTGATATATAATATATGCTCAACAAATATTTGACAGTTGAATTTATTTTAATGCTATTGGTTATAACTAGAATGCAGAGGTAGAGATAAAACTTTAGCAAATAGTTGATGTGTATTGTGTACTTTTGGGATCCAAACCTTAGAAACCTTATGGTTTCCTTTATTTTTTCTTGGCACCTGATTGGCCCAATCTCTACAGGTGGACAAAAAATTAATCTATTCCTCTCAAAGATGTGTAAGGTTAGGGTTGGGAGCATTGATTCTGAAGCCAGAGTGCCTGGATTTGAATCCAGCTGCACCATCCACAAGTTATTTCATCTGTCTAGGCCTCAGTTTCCTCACATGTGACATGTGGGTAATAATGAAGTTGCTATAGGATGAAATAAGTTAAAATAGTTAAAGAATTCAGCAAACACTCACCAAATTTCTAGACAGGCCTTGTAACCTAGAATCACCTCACGATAAGCTTAGGGGGCTTCTTCCCCTCCTCGCCAATGTCTCTCCTGCTAATTCTTGAATGATTGCAAGTGACCCACAGCCATGAGTGTACAGCCAGGTGAAGGAGGTGAGTGCAAGCTTGAACTGCCCTTTTCTGATGTTTCACAGGCACGGACATCAACGGAGCCCTACAGAGGGCCATCAGGCTGCTCAACAACTATGTGGCCCACAACGACATCGAAGATCGCAGCGTATCCCTCATCATCTTCCTCACTGATGGGAAACCCACTGTCGGGGAGATCCACACCCTCAAGATTCTCAACAACACTAAGGAAGCCGCCCAGGGCCAAATCTGCATCTTCACCATCGGCATTGGGAATGATGTGGACTTCAAGCTGCTGGAGAAACTGTCACTGGAGAACTGTGGCCTCACACGGCGCGTTCACGAGGAGGAAGATGCGGGCTCACAGCTCATTGGGTCTGTTTGTCTTTCTTGGAACAATCATGAGAGGTTCTCAAAAGCAGGTGAAAGGTTGGATTTTATGAGAGACTCAGGAATGAGGGTAGTTTGCTGCACCTTAACTTGAAGGCTACCAGAAGTGACCATAAATCATTACACTGGAGGACATCATGTTGGGTTTTGAAATCCATGAGGCAGATCTGGCTGCAATTTCTGGTCCTGCTTTGTGACTTTAGGCAAGATTTTAAGCTCCCTTATTATAAAGTGAGGGTTATGGTCAGTTGACAGAATTTAATGAAGAAACCTGTGTAAAGTATTGGCAGAATGGTTATCATGTGTTAAGTTTTCGATTAGCTCCTCTGGTTATAATTGTCTTCTTGACTTTTCAAAGCACTTTCTGGTATAGTCACTCTAATTCCACCCTCTGCAGTAGCCAGCAGAAGTAACTGGGAGTAATAGTGTTGATAATGAAAATGACCGCATTTTTCTTTGGAAGCAAAATGACAAATTAATACTAGTCATTGCTTTTATATATATTTGAGGTGGAGAAAATACTAGCACTTAGGTCTTCTAATTCAGGTTAGTGCCTTTCATTTGCTATCATGATGCCACACACGGAGTATAACTTTGCTGTTGATTCGATGACATGCTGACTCCCAGTTCACTATTATTGCTTTAATCCATTTTGTGGTACGTACAGTAGCTACTTAAAAGGGAAAGCAAGCCTTAGATACATTTATGGGTGTTTAATAGCCATAATCAAAGAATATTTATCAATGATAAATCTAATTGGAGGACTTGAAGATGGATGATAAAAATGGGTCCTAGTGAAGGAGCTAGCCACCATTGTTTCCCCAGCACATTTGTCAAAGATACAAATAAAAATATAGATTAGCTTCCCACATTTTTTTAAAAAGATTTTATTTCATTATTTTTAGAAAAAGGGGAAGGGAGAGAGGCAGAGAGACATCAATGTATGGTTGCTTTTCACCTGCCTCCAGCCACAGACCTGACTGGAGATCTGGTTTGCAACCTTGTTATGTGCCCTGGCTAGGGAATTGAACCTGCAACCTTTGGGTTCGCAGGCGGGTACCTTATCCACTGTGCTACCAGCCTGGGCTAGCTTCCCACATTTTCAAAGTCATTCAAAACCACATCAATTCAATTTAATGCATTAACTTAATAATGTGTTTTACAAGCAAAAGCAAGTACAGAGAAACAAATTGACTGTACTACCTTACTAGAAATATTGTCACTGCCCAACATTCATTGAGTACTTATGATATAACAGACATTTTATAAACATTATCTCATGTGATTCCCCTCAGAAATCCTAGGAGTGGGTATCTTAGGGTAAAGGCTAAGCTGCCATACAGAGGACTCTCTCTTTTAACAGTCTGGCAGGCTCAGTTCTGCTCTGCCAGGTAAGTCATTCAGAGATTCAGGTTCCTTCCATTTCCCTACTCTGCACCCCTTATATGTCTTTAACTCCAAGGTTGAAAAGAAATCATAATCACTTCTATATTCCAGCACTAAAAGTGGGGAAGGAAAAGAAAGCCAGAGCAAGCCATTTTATTTCAAGCAAGCATTGTAGAAAGTACACATATCACCTCCACTCATATTCTATTAGAGAGAACATGGCCATAACTGACCACAGTAGAGGCTAAGAGATGTATGTAGTTTGTAGCTGTTAGGGTATCACCAAGTTAAAACTAAATTATTATGAAAAAAGAAGAGACTGGGTCTGGGAAAATAGCTTATAGTTTACCAAAGTAGTGACTGTTAATGTTCCAGTTTTATAGAGGAAGAAACTGAAGTTCAGAGAGAAAGGAGCTGAGATTGAAGTCTACCTCCACAGAGTCCATGCTCTTTAGATCTTTGGAAAGGGATTTTAATTGTCCCTTTACTCAAAAAGTAGCAACCATGCGACCTAACTAGGAGAAAAGCTAATGCAAGCAAATGCTGCATTACTCAAAAGCATAGAGGCAAAGTCAAGGTCTGAGTTTTCAAGTACAATGTGCTAGTTAAAGCACATTGGCAACAGGGACTTGTTTCTAAGAAAAATGTTTCAAGAGGTCCTTTGGGAAACTTGGGTGCATATAGAAGCAAGTTATCCAGAATGGTTAGGGAACCTTGCAATTGTGTTACCTGAAGAATAGTTAATGAAATGGGATCGATTAGTCTGCATGAAAAGATGGCTCCTGGAAGCAGTGTGTGTCAAGCCCCTAAACAGCTGTCATGGTGAAGACAGATTAGGTTAATTCATGCTGGGCTGCTCCAGAATCAAAAGTGAGACCAGTGGATGGAAATGGTAGGGAAAAGATTCTGATCTATTTCAAGGAGGTTCCTCCCTGTCCTTAGACCAGTTGAAAGAGAGGACAAAGTCTTGTGAGACAGTGACTTCTCTGTTGCCAGTGGTGTTCAAGCTACTACTGCAGGTTAACCTCCTATGAGAAATGTTCTGCTGGGTAGGATGTTGGACTTGATTGCACCCAAGATCAGTCAGATTCACCCCTCTAACAGCATGTGGACTGTCCTGCTGGGCCCTGAATCCATCTCTCTTTCTCTCTCTCCCCCTCTCTCTCTCTCCCTCCCTCTCTCTCTCCCCCTCCAGGTTCTATGATGAGATCAGGACCCCTCTGCTCTCTGACATCCGAGTAGATTATCCACCCAGCCTTGTGGAGCAGGTTACCAGAACCCTCTTCCCCAACTACTTCAATGGCTCAGAAATCATCATTGCTGGGAAGCTGGTGGACAGGAAGATGAATCAATTGCATGTGGAAGTCACAGCCAGCAACAATAAGAAATTTGTTGTATTGAAGACGGACGTGCCAGTGGGGCCCTGGAAAACAGGGAGTGACATCACAGGAAGCGCCAGGCTCAAGGGTGAGGGCAAGGAGGAACCCAACCACCTTGAGCGTCTCTGGAGCTACCTGACCATGAAGGAGCTGCTGAACTCCTGGCTGCAGAGTGACAATGAGCAGGATAAGGAACAACTGAGGCAGGAGGCCCAGGCTCTGGCTGTGAACTCTCGTTTCCTCACCCCATTCACCTCCATGAAGTTGAAGTCTGCACTGCAGCCAAAGAAGCTAGAGGACAGCTACAGCATGTCAGCTGCCACGGGGCCTGAAACAGTGATGCAGAGCCTGCAAGGCTCCAACCTGCAGCCAGGTAAGCAAATTCCAGGATTGGCCGAATGTTGGAGCCTAGCATGCCTTTTCTACTCATTCTCAGGCCAAGATCACCTCAGTGGTAGTATGTTTTTATTTTGTTGTATTATCATTTTTATAAGCCACACACAACCCCCAGTTTTCAGAGAATGTGTTCAATTGTGTTTATTTTGCTATGACTGTGGATCTCTGTAAACAAATGAGAAAACGTGGCAGTTGTCTCAGCAACATCGGCTGGTGAAGTCGGTCCATCCAGCAATCATCACTACTAAGTGACTAACATTTGCCAAGCATTAATCAGTCACTGAGATGAACAAATAAAGAAACAAGTGTTCATTTTGAAGTACAAGTGTCACACTTCAAGTACTTCAGAGTTATGTCATTTTATGTGTATCTGGATTTTATTTTCCTGAGAATGAGGTGAGGACTAGTTTCTGGATTCTTGAGAGAATTCACCCTTTACATACTTACAACTCAGACTCTAAACAGCAACTGTCATGATCAGTCTCAGCACCATTTTGATGGGGGAATGAGTAGCAACAAGAACAGGAGAAGGAAAAGAAAGGTAGTTTAACCAAAGCAGAGAATTATATTCTCAGTAATAGTTGTTTATGGAAAATGACGTTATTTTTTAATGTGTAACATTTTCATTACATTTCTGTCAAGTTCCTATCTCTTAAGTAGGGGAAACTGATGTTCCCTCAGGACATTTATTCCTCACACTCTAAATTCTGAGAAGCACATGGGGTGGGGAAGAGAACATAAGTTCAGGGTATAGACAAAACTGAGGTTCAGATCACCACCCCTCATGGCCAGCTGTGTGGCTCAGGGCAGGCTTCTGTACCTCTGAGCTTCTATTCACCTGTAAAATGTGGGAAATAATTAGTTCCCCACAGGGCCATTGTAAGGACTAACTGTGTGGTCTTTGGCACAGATGAGTGTTCTACAAATGTTAGATGTTCTCTCCTTTGAGGAATGTAGAACTAGAGATTTATTGAAAGCTCAGACTCCAATGGGGAAGTTAAAACTGACTCATTGCCTTTTTAGAAAGAGTGAAGCTTGTCTTGGCAAAACTAATGCAATTTTAGTTCTGGTGCAAAGAAAGTTGTGTGATGCTATGGGATGGCCATGTGAAGACCAATTAATTAATAGCTCAAAACAGTTGTGTGGAATAGAATTTTCCTGAAGCCACAGTTAGTACTGAAAACAATATTTCTTTCCTTAAAGCTCTGATGACTCTTAAAATTTAAGTCTTAGCTCTACTGAGTGTCTGTGACAGCTGCCACTCACCAAGGCTTCTCACAGCAGAGAAGCTCCCAGACGAAGAAGCTTCATCCCCTCTGTGGTCACCTGATCAGCCTCTGTCTGGCCAGCGGGGAAAACAACCAGACACATAGACACCCTGAGATACTTTGATCTTTAATTTCTGTGAGGGGCAAAAAACAGTGAAGAGGAGCATAATCTTGTTAATACAAATGACTTGAAATAAGATATTAATTTCATTTATAGATATTAATTCACTTTTAGGTTATTCTTTAATCAATTATTTTTTACTTGATTTTATTTAAATATATTTTATTGATTATGATGTTACAGTTGTCTCCATTTTTTTCTCCTTTGTCCCTCTTCACCTGGTACTCTCATTCCCTCCATTGATCCCCCCACCTTAGTTCATGTCCATGGGTCATGCATGTAAGTTATTTGGCTACTTCATTACCTATATTGTTCTTAATATCACCCAGTCTATTTTGTGCCTATCAATTTGTCCTTAATTCCTGCACCTTTCCCTCCATTTTCCTTCTTCCCTCTCCCAATTGAAACCCTTCAAATAATACATGTATTTATGATTCTGTTTGTTTAGTTTGTTATTTGGATTCAATTATTGACAGTTGTGAATTTATTGTCATTTTAATGTTCATCATTTTGTTCTGCTTCTTTTTCTTATATAATTCCCTTCAGCATTTCATATAATAATGATTTTGGTGATGATGAACTCCTTTAGTTTTACCTTGTCTGGAAACTACTTTATCTGCCCTTCCATCCTAAATGATAGCTTTGCTGCGTAGGGTAATCCCAGTTGTAGGTCCTTGCTTTTCATCATCAAGTATACTTCTTGCCTGGCTTCTGGATTTTTGCCCAGGAAGAAGCTGTCTCATACTTCAATACCCAGACCCAGAGGGGGTTGGTCTTGTGTCCTAAGTCTACTGGGGGCCCTTTAAGAGGGCATAGTTTCTTCTGTCACCCCAATTCCCACTGGTTTTCATAGTCAAAAGTTATGGAGACTTTTCTTCCTGGCATTAGGACCCTGGGCTGGGTGGTCTGCACTGGGGCTGGAATCCTTCTCTCCTGAGGTATCCCTCCTATTTTTCATCTACCATAAGTGGATGTGGCTTCTTTAAATTCTTGATTGTTGGACTTCCACACAGCTCAATTTTCTATCAATACTGGGTGATATTTATTTTATAGTGTAACTATAATTTTTGCTGTAGTTGTGCGTGGAGGTGAGGCATGTTTATCTACACCTCTATCTTGACCTCTAGTTGATTATTTATTATGCTTGCTGCTTTATTAATTGTGTTTACACATATAATGATAGTCATTGGATTCTATTTTTTGTACGTTTTTTAATTTTTCTGTTTTTTTTTTTTTCATTTATGGCACAAAAACATATAACGCAACATCTATCATCTCAACCATTTTTAAATGTACAGTTCAGTAGTGTTAAGTATATTAATGTTGTGAAACAAGTTCTCCAGAACTTTTTTATCTTGCAAATCTGAAACTCTGGACCCATAAAACAAGTGCACTTTCCCCCCTCTTCTCATAACTAGACCTTAATTATAATGAAATATTTTCCTCTATTATATCCACAGAAATTATAGATAGGAAGAATATTATCTAATTTACAAAAGAATAGAATAATTAAGCCGCCACATGTTACATCTTCATTTGTGTGTTGTGAGGCCAAGCTCCTTCTTTAAAACAGATATTTTTCAGTTGCCAAAAATGTATCTAAAAGCTATATTTTACTCATCTCAATGCCCTCCTCTCTGTATTCCTCACTTCACCCTCTAAAATGAGTAGCAGTGATTGTTATTTTCTTCTCTTTTATAGGATCTGCTCTCAAGAAACCATACAACCCAAGAATTAAATTCTCCAAAACCTCAGGTAAAGAAAACAGCGTATGTGATGAGTTGATATATTTGGAAAGTGGATAACCAGGAATCCCCTGAAACCAGTGAAAACACCAGGTCATATTAGAAATGTGACAGCAGGACTCATATTTTGTTAGCCCACGCCAGCAGCATGAGGCAGTTCTGAGAATCATTAAACCATTACATAAACACCATGTATAACAGTCCTGAGGAACCTGGCAACAGCCCTGATAGAAGGATGGATAACACTCACATTCTCATCATTATGGAATTTAAAAGACATTTGTTTTAGAGATCTGACATATGCATGCTTCCAACTTCTGGTGTTACAAATGTTTGTCACATTCAGGTTTTACAAAAATTATTTATTATTTCTTTAATCCTTGGTTTAGAGGGAAGAACAGATAAAAGTACCATAAAATTTCCTTTGGCCCATTTTCTGGGATTATAATAAAAACCCAGATGGAATAACAACACAAGGGCTGGGTTGAATTCTTAAAATGTAGACATCTCCGTAACTCTTGCTGCTGAGGTGCCGGACAGAAAACCAAGGACATCCCCAAGATTAGCTATACAGACTGGAAATACACAGTCTCCAGCAGAGAAAATGTAATTTTTTTGAATACACGCATGCTTTATGGAATGCAAGAAAACTTTCCTCTTGGGCACTGCATGGAGTAATGACTTTCAGACTACCCCTCTATTTTTTGGAACAACATCTTTCCTTATAAGGGGTCTTGGACAATTTGAAGAGAACTGATGTGGTGTGAGCCCAAGAAACTCTCAGGGACCTGTCACATAGCTCTATTCCTATATTGACTCTAGGTCCTTCATTTGTCACCAGCCCTCTATTAGTCATTACTGCTGTCAGACAAGAGTCATGTACATCTGGCACTACGAATGTCCCTAATGCCATAGCATTCTGGTCATAGGAGACAAGGTGTTCCACATCTCTTCACTTAGGGTAGTCAAAGGAGAAAGGAAATGATTGGCTTCACATGGGAAATTGAAGAAAGTGGGGAGTATCTGTCAATAACCCTTTTTACCCTTCTGTTTCCTTCTTACCTCTCAAAGTTTAGTTGTCTGTGTTTGACTGATGTATGATGAAAGGGAGCATTATATTTGAATTTAGGGGACCTGAGTTCAAATATTTACTTTATTATATACTTATACACATGCTTGTGTATGTATAAAGCATGTGTAAAAAATATTTACTTTATCAGTTACCCAATCATTGGGTAACTGTGGTGGGTCATTCACCTCCCAGTCATCTTCCTCATTTAGACATTCAGGATCATTGACAGGCTCAGATAAATAATACTGAGAAAAAATAAAAAATAAAAGAGTACTTACACATGGAAGGTATTCAATACATGTCTTTTCTTTCTGTTTCTCTCCTGTTTCTTCCTGCTCTGGTAGCGGATGGAGACCCCCATTTTGTTGTGGATTTCCCCTTGAACAAGCTCACGGTCTGCTTCAATATTGATGGGCAGCCTGGGGACATCCTAAGGCTGGTCTCTGATCATGAAGATTCTGGTAAGTTCTGCCCTCCATAGGAGCCTTGGGCAAGAGCAAGGTAGACACCATATCTCCTTTGTTCCTAGGATGGATGTCTAGGTATACAAGGGGCACATATTAGATGCTTAGTGAAGATCATTGATGAGCAATTAAAGCAAGTAGACTGTGTGCTGGACTTGGGGCAGGAAGATATACATTGGAAACCCTGTTCTCTGACTAAACTCATGTTGTGACCTTGGGTACTCAACTAGGGAGCTTCTATTGTCTCCCTTGTAAAACAGAGATAGTGAGACACACTGTACCAACCTCACAAGTGCTATATGAATTCATGACATATTATTGTTATTATGTCTTTCCCATCAAAAATTGTGATGGTGCAGAGAGCATGGATGGAAGAAGGCTTTTGGTGCCATCTGATCTCTAGAGGGACAACCTAAAAGAGACTGGTATATAAAAAGCTTCTCTTATTACATATAGGTACCAGTGCCTCAGTGATGGCCACATGGAGAGCCACACAGTCTAACTTTGTGAGGACAAGCTTTGCAGTGGACATTCTGGCATTTCTCAGTTTTGAGAAAATGAGTATCTTGGGAGGCTAGGTGACAGACGGCCCCACAGCAAGATGACACAGATGATGCTATTATGTAATGTTTGTGGGTCCCTTATTTATCTTGCTCCCTTGCAGGGCTTCCTAGCCCTAGAGCAAAATCTTGGCTTGTTTGTAACTCATAGAGCTCCAGTGTGAGATAGGGGCCTAACTATTTTCCTCACTGGAGGTGCCCATCCCCCTTAGACTTGTTCTGTCATTTCTGTGTTCAGTGTGGTGTCCATGATGGGATGCTCATGGGAAAGATGCTTGAAGCCTTGAGGTAGAAGTCCCTGACCTTGCTCATGCTGGGGGTTTTCCTTTTCCCAAACCCTTGTCCCCAAAAAAGGCATTTTCCTCTGGAATGTCTAAGGAGTTTCTAGTTAAGATGTATGGAAAGTTTATCCCTAAAGCAGAGAAAGCATGAGTTGATTGCATAACAATCTTTTATTAATGTAAATTGCCTCTTTGGCTGAGAGCAAATACACTTAACATGCATAACCTAATTCAGCCCCAAACATCTGGTGTAGAACTGCCATCTGTCCGTATAGCACAAATTGCCAGGAGTTTGCCTCACAGGCCTCGCTCAAGTCTAGAAGAGTCGCAGTTTTGTTGATGGCAGTGAAAGAAAAAAAGAAAGGAGTTCTATTTGCTGGCTATGGACAGCTTGCACATATGCCACTTCCTATAACCCTCAGCACAGTCCTGTTAGTTTTCATACTTTGCAGATGAGAACATTGAAGCTTAGAGTTTCAAAGTGACTTGTCCAGAGATGCACACCTGGAAAGTGGAAGAACTTGAGCTTTTGGATTAAGCATAATTCTAACCTTTGCTCAGCAGTATCACAGAGTCTCCAAATCAGGATCTGTGGCAAATGGTAGATGAGAAATATGTTTTTTTGTCCCAACAACCAGGATGAAAGAATATTGACGTACATAAGCATGTAAACCCCTTCTATGATATCTTGACCCAGATCTGCATCATCCTTATTTTCCCACGAGATATTGGCCAATCATGGAGAAGAAATATCCTTGTAACTTCATGCATTTTCTCATTTCTTCACTCATTCAATAGTCACTGAGTGGCCTCTACTCCTGAGTCAAAGTTCATGGTGTGGGAAGGCAAAGAAAAGGCCAGAGGGGAAGGAAATTCTGATCAGGTGCCTTAAGCAGGAAGGTGGGGACAGTTTTTCTAACCTCTGCTTTTTCCCCTTCTGCTTTTAAGGTGTGACAGTGAATGGAGCATTAATTGGGGCCCCCCCTCCTCCCAATGGTCACAAGAAACAACGTACTTACTTCCGCACCATCACCATCCTCATCAATAAGCCTGAGCGGTCATACCTTGAGATCACACCACGCAGAATCATCCTGGATGGTGCAGACAGGCTGGTCCTCCTCTGCAACCAGAGCGTGATCGTGGGGAGCCGGGGGCTGGAGGTGTCGGTGTCTGCCAATGCCAATGTCACTGTCACCATCCAGGGCACCATTACCTTCGTCGTCCTCATTCACCTCTACAAAAAGCCTGCCCCCTACCAGCGAGACCACCTAGGGTTCTACATCTCCAGTAGCAAAGGGCTTTCAGGCAACTGCCATGGCCTGTTAGGTAAGCAGCTGCTCTTTGCTCTTTGTGGGGTGAGAGGGGAACACCCAGCTCCTGGAGTCCTGGGGCGAAGCTGGCATTGCCAGTCACTTGAGCTTGATTGAGAAATTCAGTGGAAAGGTGGAGCTTATACATATTGCAAAAATTTTATGTCTTTCTTCTTCGTGACATTCTGGAATCAGATTGGGCTTTACCAACTAATTCTTACTGGCTTTCTGGGAAAGCAAGCCAAGAAGTTGGTAATGCCCTCTGGCTTCTTACTCTCAACAAGAAAGAGTAGTCTGCAGCCCAGCACCTGGTGTGATATGGGTGTTTCTTCCATGGGCGTCACCCATGATGCTTGAGCTGTAGACTGCCCATGTCTGTATGGCTTTCTTCAATAGGCAGCTTCATGTGGGCCCCTTGCCCACAAGTAAAGAGCCAGAGCTGCCAGGGCTCAATTTAGAGCACAGGATTTCCTGGCACTCGAGCTGGATGTGTTTCTGTAGTGCCTGATTGCCAAGCATGAGCTCCCTCTGACAGATGCACACCAGTGTCCTTGGCCTCAGGGATGCCCTCACTTGACCTGAAGAATTCTGATGCTGTGTCTAACGAACAAATGGAACCGACTACTTTCCATACCCTCAACCCAATACAATCCACAGGCGTTGTAGTATGGGGAGTTCTGTGACCAGGGAGGAAAGAGGGCAAGGCCTGGCTTCCCTATTCATCTGCACCCGTTCTTGTCCTCTCAGCCCAGTAAGAGACTATGGTTCTCTTTGCTGGTTAGGCAGCTTTCCAGCGTTAGCAAGTGGGCAGCTTCCAGGTGTAGAGGCTGCTACCTATGAAATCCCAGGTCTATCCTCTCCATATGCCCCAAAACATGTGTTCCGTCACCTATGCTGGAGGTGCAAGTACTTCTGACAGAATCCAACTCAGAGGCCGTCCCTTCCTCTGGATACCACATGTGCATTTGCTGGTCACAGGTAGCCTGCCTAAATAGAAGTTAGATTTTCTTTCTACAGGGTGTGGCCTGCGCTTTGCCTTAGACCAGATGCTTTTCTTGTCCATCAGGTCAGTTCCTGAACCAGGATGCCAGACTCAAAGAGGAGCCTACCGGGCTCAGCAAGAACACAACTGGTCTTCCACTCCCAAAGGCAGGCGAGATATCTGGAACTGTCCTGAAGGTGAAAGGGCACCAGGTCCCAGTGATCTGGAAACAGAGGAAAATCTACAACGGGGAGGAGCAGGTAGACTGCTGGTTTGCCAGGAATGCTGCCCAGCTGCTTGATGGGGAATACAAGGATTACCTGGCAGCCCATCCTTTTGACTCAGAGACTACATTCGGCCTGGGGATATCCAGGGGACAATGACACTAGCAGCCTTGATGTAAGAGTGCCTGACAGGGAAATGGCCTTCAGGGACACTGTGGTGTGGCTTTTGTTGCTGGCCAGTGCCTGCCTGGTCTCTTGGCAGTAAGCTATGAGCCATGGCCTCCCCATGGTGGTCTGTAGGTCTGCTGGGGGCTTCAGAAAAGGTAGGATCAGGAAGCTGAAATGAAATGTTATTTCCCCTGCTTCCCCTTCCTGCCAAAGTCTCCTTATGTACTATAGAGAAAGACGGCAGCACCAAGGGGGAACAGGCCATGATTCAAAGCAAGGAGTTTATGTCTTGTACCAACTGACTTATCCATCTCATAGCCCACCATAAAGTAACTCTGATGAAGGAAGGTTGCTGCAAAGTTTGTTTTCTCTGTGGAAAAAGCCAAGTTTGGGCACCCTGCTTTTCACCTTATAGATGATTAAGAATCTTTTCTCTTAGTACTGCTGTGTTCTTCAGATCTGTGGCCAACATCTGCTCCAGGGGATCCTTTGATGGAGCCCAGACCATGGGTCATGCTATAGCCTGTAGATGTGATCATTATAAACAATTCAGTCTTTTCTTAGGAGAGGGTTTTCTTCTGCTGTGATATCCTGCCCTCGAAAATTAGTTTTCATTTTTAGAAAAAATGGATTGAAGGTAGAAAATCTATATCCCAGCTACCCATATCTTTCTAATGGGTTTTGTAAAACATTATACTTTGCCATGAATATTCTATTTATTCTAGTAAGCTAAATGCTTATAATAAAGAGAACAACTCCACCTGGGTGTTTTCTACTGACCTGTCTTGGTGCTGAATGAATGGTGAAGCTTTTACTAGGCACTCTTCAGCCTTCATTATGATCATGGCCTTCTTTATCCAGGAAGTGATAAACCAGGCTCTCCCAGTCCTGGACTGGGAGGTGGACCCAGGACAGGGAGAGTCCGACAGTTGACATACAGGGATCAACCTGCCTGTTTTCAGCAGGCAGTGCATGCCTGCTTGCAGAATCCAAGAAGCATTTCCACACCTCAAATAGCAAATTGGGACTCTGGTTCCAGAAAGTGGACATATCTAATCCCATAGGAAAAAGTTAAAATTGGGAAAGGGGAACTTTAAGGGTAATTGGCAGTCAGCCTTCTCATTATGGGCACCCCCTTTGCGGCCTGTTCATCTTATCACAGGACTCGAGGCTATTGGTGGCATCAGAGCCTCACTTCCTGCCCTCCTCACCAGTTCTCACTTTTTGTTCAGTCTCGTCTTCTCAGGACCACTGAGGTTCAGTAAGTCTGATCCTCATTGATTGAGGAGCATGGTCAGGATGCAGATGGATGCAGGGGGCATTTGTGCCAAACAGCAGAGGAAGATTTGGGTCAGAGAAATAGAATATTTTGAGGTGAGACTGATTGAAATAAAGGCCTTTGTGCTGGCTTCACAGGAAGTTTTTCCCAGTCAGGACTGGCTCCAGGCAGGCTTTCATGAAAAATGAAAGCATACTTAGCACTTAGAGGGAAATCAGAGTTACAAAAATGGTTTATCATACTTACGCTCCCTGGGGGTACCATTTGAGGAGCAAAACGACCTCCACATGTTCCTGTTGGACCAGGAATTAAGTTAGTGGCTGGGAACTTTGCAGTCCTCTCTCAGTTTCAGTCTCTTTCCTCCTTGTGAACCCATGAGGCTGTGGCCTGGCAGCTGTGTTAGTTTTAACTCCCATCTTCTCAGACTATTGCCTATTTTTGTGCCAGTGTGTGAAGGCACCTGCTCAGGCTGATAGATGCTTCCATATTTCAGAGGTCAGAGGAAGAGGAATAGCATGAGCTAGGGCCAACTAGTGAGTGGCCAGGCTCTACAGGGACCTTCCTGTCATACACGTGCAGGCCCAGCTGGATGGATGTCCCCTGGCCCAAGAGGTCAGGTCACTGAACACTTGGAGCTGTGATCTGCGTCCCAAGTGCAGGTCTTGGAGCCACAGAAAGGAGGCTAGTGCTAGACATTCCTGGTTACTACTGCTTTTCTGTGAGCAGTGAAGAAAATTCCAGTGGGCTACCCATTGCTTACTCCCCTACTTAGAAGGAAAATATTTTTAAGTACCAAGGTTAAGCATTTATTTTAAAGTTTTTACTTGAGACAAATCCACTTTTCTTTCTCTTCCTCTTCAGTTGTACATCTGTTTTAGAGGAATGTACCATTAAATTTTCTCTTTTCAGTTGGAGACTGTGATATAGGTAAGCTCAAAACTACACACTCGTGTTATAGCTAGGACCTTTTCATTTGACTGAAAAAAATGTAATATTTTCTAAAGCCAATGCAAAGTAAAGGAGGAACTCTTTTTTCAGGGGGGGAACTGAGGCAGGTACAGTTGGGTGACTTCTTCCATGTTAAGTAAGAGACTCAGAAGAGGACCAGGCTAAATTTCCAGAACTCCTTTTGTTAGCCTTAATACAATTTCACTATCTGGGCAATCATTTATTTTCCTTGAGCATTTATAAATTGAGCAAGGGTAACTAAAGAAGTTGAATTAGACTGAGAAATATGTTGCAATTAGAAGAGATAAATCTTATACTGTCATCACAGCTAATGTTAGTCATAAGAATTAATTATGATCTCAAAAGTCTTCATCTCTGGGTTCCATCCCCTCCCACAGCTAAAAAGAAAGGCTTCTGACGGGTCATCTTGGTTTAAAGTTTTACATTCTCCAAATAAATGAACAGAACATTCTTTCTTGTGCCATGCAGGGTAGTTTATCTTCTTCCATTTAACTTTTCCATGATTTACTACTTCAGGCTTGAGGGAGTGGGTGTTTGGGAGGATCGACTATCCTGACACTGTCCCATCTAGGCAGTTGAGAGAATCATGGGTGGATTAGGGAAAGGATTTATTTCTTTAAATTTCTGTCTTGTCTGAACTTAATGCTATGGGCTGAATCTTTTGTTCTCCCAGATACACTGTATATGCTGAAACCTAAATCCCCCAGTGTGATGACACTGAGAAAGTGGACCTTTGGGAGGTCATAAGGTCATGAAGGTGGAACCTTCATGAATGGGGTTAGCATCCTTATAAAAGAGACCCCAGAGAGCTGCCTTGTCCCTTCTACCATGCGATAATATAGGTAAAAGGTGCCATCTATGAACCAAGGGGCAGGCTCTTACCAGACATCCAGTTTGCCAGTGCCTTGATCTTGAATTTTCAGACTCCAACACTGTGAGAAATGAATGTTCCTTGTTCAAGTCCCCAGGCCTATGGCGTTCTTGACACAGCAGCCTGAGCTGAATAAGATACTGACTCAAACATGGATTCTTTTCATTTTTCCAAGCTACACAGAATATATACAAATAATGCTGTCATTAAATATGGAGAACTCTTGGAACCAGAAGAACTTGATCCACTTAAAATAAACAGCAAGTAAAGTAACACAGCTAAACACTTGGAAATGTAACTTTAAGTATTTATTTTAGTCAGTTTACAATAATAAGTCGAGAACAAGATAGTTCACATTCAAGAGACATTTTCCTTAAACAAATATTTCTAGAAGAATGACATAAAAAAATAAACAACATGGGCATGTTTATGTTTTGAGGGAAAACAGAATTAAGGCTCTAGAGAATAAAATGATAATTTAATTCTACTGCTTGTTTGTAGTAATTTATGAATTACATAAACATAGATGTAAATGGAGTAATGAGTGACATTGGAAGAACAATATTAAAACACACAAATTACTATGTGGAACAGCAAATGTACAGCAGCTATTCCTGACCTTTAAATAAAACTGGCAAATAAGTAGAGAAGCATAGTAAACCTCTCAGTACCATATTTTCTGGGATCACAAAGCTTGGGCCGCCTTCTTATTGGGTCACTCATTCACACACCCTGGCTACCCTCTTGCTTGGAAAATTTTCTATTGGGCTCTGGCTCATCTTCCTCCTCAGGGGGCCTCTCTGGCCTGTGGTCCTGGCATCCCACCTCCAGTACCGAGTGATCCTTCAGGCGTTGCTCTGATTTCCACTGAGTTAAGTTCTGAATGGAGTGACACCTGGTTAGAGCCAAACCAGACAGAAATTGAGTGACACAGTATTGGGAGGCTGTGATAAAAACAATCCTCCAGGGCCCAAAGTTGACCTCTCTGGGTTTTGGCCTCCATCTGTAATATGAAGGGACTGAATGAGATAACTTCTCAGGTCTTGTGATTTTTTTTTACCTTCTGTTTTCAGCCAAAGATACTTCCTGAACTTCTGAGTAATAAATGCAAAATGATTAAGTCAGTGATACCAGTGTATTTGGAGACCCAGTGTGGCAAAGCTATGCCTTCAGAGAGAACACTTATGCCTCCACACTTCAGTTCTGAGGAGGAGATAGAATGAACACAAAGCTAACACAGAGTGCAAGGAATCCTGTAAGAGAGCTTGGAAGAGGTTGTTATTTGAGCACAGACAGGCACAGCCATGGAGGTTGGAAGGAGGTTGGCAACCACCCACAAAACGCAGAGTGTTAAGCTGCAAGGAAGAAGAGTCCATACGGAGGCAACCACACAAGATATTTTCTCCATAATGTTGAACAGCTGGGAACACCTTCTGACTTGAAGCAGTCTTCTTTCTCTGCCCATCTGCAAACAGTGCACATGGTAGATCAATGGTTACTGAGACCCCACAGTGGATAACATTTGGGAGGAACCCAGGTTCCTCTCTCTCCCTTGACCCTGTCTCAGCCCCGTCTTCATCACCTGCTCCCTTTACTCCCACTCCTGGGCTATGGAAATTGCCTTGGAAAGTCACAGTGGCCCCAGCGGTCCATTCAGTCAGCAGGGCCCCCACTAGCATTGAGCAAAATTTCTCTTTTCCCCAGAGTGCATTGGCTTCAATGCCTTCTAGACCACCTCACTGACCACCCCACCCCCACCCCAGCACAGTTTTTTCACAGGAAGTTGCCTCCTATTTTGCTGAGAAAACAGAAGGAGCCCCCTTTTCACTGCCTCATAGCAAGGTGACACTATTGTCACATGACTTTTATTATCTTCACACTCCCTTCCTTCCAAATATAACTGTCTACCTTCCTTCCAGTACCCACTTATTTTCACTCCCTCTGGGCAGTTGCCTGAATTATTATTTTTTTCATTCTAAAATCTCTAAGCTCTTATTCTTCACCATGTTTTTCCCTCTGGATTTCAAAGATCCTTTCAGACATCTCCCTGGTCTGAAACTACTGTCCCTGCTCAGGTTTCTGTCTTCCTTCTTTTATTTCTATGTCAGGCTTGCTGTAGTGGTAGAACCCTGATTTTTCTTTTCTAACCTCCTACTCAGTTGCTTAGCTCATCAGCTTCTGTGTTCACCATGCTGATGAAACTGTGTATTAGACGTCATGTTAGCATTCCTGAGGTCCAGTTACAGCTACCTCATCATGCGGAGTCTTCAACGTCATGTCACTTCATGATATTGGCCTCTTCCTTTTTATTGATTTATTTATTTATTATTTTTAGAGAGAGGGAGAGAGACATCAGTGTATGGTTGCCTTTCACCTGCCTCCAGCTATGGACCTGACTGGAGACCTGGCTTGCAACCTGCTTGCAACCTGCTTGTGCCCTGGCTGGAGAATTGAACCAGCAACCTTTGGGCTTACAGGCCAGCACCTTATCCACTGTGCCACCAGCCCAGGCTAACCTTTTTCTCTTTTAAAGTGCTGGATCCCTTTGCTTCTTGATTCAAAAGAACCTTTTTTATCATCTCCTTTGCTCAATTTCTTTCCTCAAACCAACCTGTGGCTTTACACTAAGGTTTATACTTGGTCCTCTATACTTTCCACCCTGCACTCCCTTAGAGATCTCACCCCTATCAGGGCTCCATCACCTGGCCCTGCAGAGGAGGCTCCTGCCTCTAAACCTGCAGCATTGACTTCTCATCCAGGGATACCTCCCTTTAGCAATTCTGGCACCTTCTCAAGCTTAGGAACAAAAACAAATGTTATAACTTCAAAGTGTCATTTTTATTAAAAACATTTGGAATTTGTGATCTCAGAAGCTAGGAAGATCCAGCAGGTCTTTTTTTTTTCTTCAATTGTTGCAAATAAAGTTGGAAACGTGTGCGTGTATGTGTGTGGCACATTTCATAGGCCAATTCAAAATTAATTTTATTGACACAGCATTCTTTCTGAAAGTTCTCTGTTGATCACATTACTTTCCCAAAACAACAGCTGTGTTTGTGTAAGAAAAGGCTCAGTGTCCTGATTGCTCACTGAGAATATCTTGTTATATAAGATGAAATTCACATGCACTAAGTTTATTTGGAGATCATTAAATCACTCATTGAAGTATTAGGACAACATTCATTATAAATACATTGTAATATGATTTTTACAAAAAAAATTTAAAAGATTTAAAAATTTGTTTGACATGTATAAGGGCAACCTAGAAAACACAGTAATTGAGATATTTATGTCTGAATACATGCATGAGGGGCACACTCATACACTTTTCTCCTGTTAAATCTACTGGAAGGTTGCCTCTCATCTCGAGGATCTTTCAGCTGTGAAGATAACATAGCTCTATCGATGTTACAGAATGCTGAAATCCAGCTTCTGTTCTGAAGTTTCACACTGAATGTTACCAAAGAAGCAAACCTTTCTATCAGAAGGCAGAAACAGTTCAAAGTCCAAAGACTCACCTCAACAGTGAAGTATATTTGCTTTTGAAGGAGGCTTAGAACATTCCAGGAATATTCTAGAAACTGAAAGTTTTCCTGGAATACGCTAGAAACAAAAAGGTCTCTTTACAACGTGGAGACAACTATTTATTTTTTTCAATCCCTTCATCTGCCTTTCTGTAAAACAAAAACAGGACACCTTGAAAACTTGTGATGAAAACATAGTGTAACACTTTGTATATTATTGAATGGCAGTAGCCTTGTAAATTGTTCATGCCATTTTCCTAGGTAAGAAAATGCTTTAAAACAAATATATTCCCTCATTCATTTAACTAATATTTAGTGGTCACTAACTATGTGGAAGGGACAGAGAGCCCTCCCTCCCCAGCTCTGGAGATAATGTTTCATGTAATCAGTTCTCAGACAAGCAAGTCAGCAGTGTGACCTTCCAAAGGCTCAGATAAAATGTGTGTGTGTGTGGGGGGGAGTTGGGGGGCGGATGTTGAAAAGGAAGAGACTTTTCAGCCTGAGGGAATCAACTGTAAGGTTGGTGAGGAAACATGTATTAAAGTATTTTATATAAAAACATATTTATTCTTAATTTAAAAAAAAAAAAACACCATAAAGGAAGGAAAATAAATTATATAGGAAAACTAAAAAACAGTGATATAGATTCCTTGCCCTCATCGTAGAGCTCTGTGAGCTCAGGCTGGCCTGGTCCCAGTTCCTTCCGCTCTCCTCAGACAGTGACAATGGGATGCTTTGGCCGAATGGGGGCAGGGGGCAGCTTCTACTGTAACTGTCACAGGCTGCTGGCCCCTGAGTCCAGGACCCCTGTGTGTGTCAGCAGAATATCACAGGGTGAAGAAGAAAGGATGGCGATGGGTGTCCCCAGACCCAGCAACTCCAGCATTGCCTTTTCCCCTCTAAAAGAATGAGTCCACTGTATGGAATGCTGGGCTTCCAGCCTCTGGTCTGGTCCCAAAATGAGCAGGGAATTCTGCTGGGTGGAGACTGCATCTTTCTCCTCTTCCCTTAGAAACAGCATCCTAGGAAACAGCTCTCAGTTGATAGCTTTCTATAGCAAAACATTGTTTGAAGACATAGACACACATCTGGAGGGCTCAGGCAGGGAGAGCCAGCTGGGGAAGAGGGTGCTGACCCCAACCCAGTTACATACACAGAAATGGAGAGAGACAGGACTCACAGGAACATTCACTGGCTAACGTCACTTATCTTCCCTGGGAGAGGCCCAGACAATGCAGCTACTGACATGATTAATGAGCCACTGGACTGTACCTGGCAGAGTGGTACTCTGACTGGGGAAGTGGGAGCTAGGAGAACTTCCCATTTTCTCTGTCTCACACCCAGTGCTGTGCTAGGGTGACTGCTCTGGTTTCTGCAGAGGAGATAAGCAAGTCCTTAGGACAGCTCATGTGTCTGTCAGGGAATAAGAAAGGAAAGAGGGGTCATGGGCCACTGGAGGATGGGAGGTGCTGGACAGAATCAACTGCCCCGAAGTTATGTGTCCTGAGTCACCACCCAACCTCATCTGCACATCTTTCATCTCCACAGCTCAGAGGAAGAAAGCACAACTTAATCACGAATTGCACATATTTAGAAAAAGAAACAGATTTCTGAGGCTCTGTGAGGTTCTGCTGGTCCCTTGCTTCCATTACCCATGCAGAGCCAGCACACTTTCTATCCCTTGCACCTTATTTCTTTCATACTCTTAGTCTGGGGTACCCTCACCCCACGACCTGAGAGCCTCAGTGAGTTCAGGGCCTAGCAGCTGCTCTGTCTAACCTGCTCCAGGTGCATGTCCACCAGCATGGCCACTTCTACTTCAGGCACCAGGACCCTGGACTTGGGAGGAAGAGTAACCAGGAAAGGAACCGGAACAAGTGAGGACACAACCACCTCTGCATTAGGGAGCCAAAAGAGATCTTGACTGGACACAGCATCTATTTTTAATTTTGTTTTGCATTCACGAATTTATTTCATAAACTCATACATTTGCAAAGTTACGTGTACAGGCTGTTCTTTGCTATTTTCTAATAATAGTAGAAATAAACACATAGACACAAAGAAATAGCCTAATGGCCATCAGAAGGTGGCAGTGTGCAATCACTATGAGCAGTTAATACAGTGGGTTATGGCTATCAACACGAAGTATATCTGTAGTATTAATATAGAGCTCTAACATATGTAAAAACAAGTTTCAGAATGGAATGTATAGTAGAATGATCTTATTAGATTATAACACCTTGGTGCCTGATACCACCCTAGTCAGGAATACTTTTGAGCACCTGACAAAATTTGAAATCTAAAATATCTCTTACTTCCTCTAGAAAAAAAAAAAAAAAACTAACCTTGAGGTTAATCTCTTAGGAAAGCTTCCCAATGCAGGTCTTTTGCTGCCGTATTTGCATGGCAGACAACTAGGGTCCAAGCCAAAATCTCTATGCTGAGATGTAAGCCTAATTCATCTAGTATGAGTCCTTAAGTGACCCTCACTATCCTGGTTTACTCCCAACTGCCCATCCCTTTTTGGAAGCAGGGCCTAATTCTAGGCATAATAACTAGAAAGGGGTTTTTTTTTTGTTTTTTTGTTTTTGCGTCCCACTCCTCCCCCATTCTTCCCTTTCTCCGCAGGACTTTACCCTTAAGATTAAAGCATTTCTCCAAGACCTTCCTGCAAGGTCAGGCTGAAGCAAGCCTGTTCTTCCCAGCTTCTAGGGTCACAGTGGCAGCTAAGACCCAGGGGCCCGCTGATGGCCACCGTCTGCCCATGCAGGGCCTGAGTTTCGGGTCAGCCGGGCTCGCTCCCAGCATCGAAGGCCTTGGCGCCCCTCTGCCCGGAGCCTGCTAGGATTACAGCTGAGTGTCCCCAAAAGAAAGGGGAGAAACGATCCGCAGGTTCAGTAAGGCCAGCTTGTCCCCGCGCGGTGGGTCCCGGGTAGCGGGAGCGCGGAGCTCGCCGGAAAGAATGGGGTTTATTATGTGTGCGGCGGAGGGGGGAGGGCCAGCGAGGTGTTAGGTAGAGAAAATGGTTGAAATTCAAGTCGCCCCGATGCTGGCAGCCCGGCGCCTGCTGTTAGACAGTCCGATGAACTCTGATAAACCCGAAGGCACTTT
This sequence comes from Noctilio leporinus, assembly GCA_004026585.1. Taxonomy (NCBI): domain Eukaryota; kingdom Metazoa; phylum Chordata; class Mammalia; order Chiroptera; family Noctilionidae; genus Noctilio; species Noctilio leporinus. The sequence continues at coordinate 184,684 of PVIW01001631.1, read as the reverse complement.
CCCCACGCCGGCCTGATCCGCCAGGGGGAAACTCTAGCACCCCGTGGAGAGCGAGGGCGCCGGCAGGGTGCGGGCCCCGGGCTCCCGGCAGCCAGGGAGGGGCTTTCCGCACTTGGTGGGGGGGGGGCCGGGGCAGGCGGAGGCCAGCGACACCAGGCCGCAGGGGAAGCGCACAGCGGGGAGGGGCCCTGCTGCCGGCACCCCCTCGGGGAGAGGAAGCGGGCGGGAGCCCGGCAGCCGCAGGGGGACCCCATCCCACTCGTGCGGTGGAGCGCACCTGAGGCCGCCACGGAGGCGCCTCCTGGGGCAAGGTCTTCGCCAAACCTTCCCAGGCCAGCCGGGGAGAGGCCCTTTCCTGGGGCGAAGTGCCAGCCGGCCTAGCAAGCCCCCCGCAACTCAGGAGTGGTCCGCTCCTGCCTATCCCGACGGTCTGTTTTTCAAGTTGGCTTCTGATGCCATAGACCTGCCTGCCAGGTGCTATCAGACTCTGGGATTGGGGGGAAGGTGCCAGTCGGGCGTGTGGAGGAAACCTCATCACGTCTCTATCTTTTCAGTCCGCTGGAAGTGAAGAGTGTGATTCCCGGTCCGTGTTCCAGAGAGAGTGGGGATGCGCCTCCCCTAAGAATGGGGGTGAATGCAGCCCTCCTGCACCGAGAGCTGCGGGAGACACCTTATCCCCACACTTTGTTCCAACTGCGAGATTCCGAGATAGGGCTGACCTGTCCTTTGTCTACTAATCAGCAAGAAAGAAACGGATCCTGACACTTACTGAAACCCAGGAAAGTGGGATGGGGCAGGAACAACCGGCTGAACCCTTTCCACCTGTGCCTAACTCGGGACCCCCCTGGCCTCCCCCTTTCTACAGTGTAAATGAAGACACTGAACCTCCTCTCCTTTGTGTCCTGACAGTCGGGAGTTTTGATGCCTCCATGAAACCCCTACTTGGTTCTCATATGTAGCCCTGAGACTTCCTGATTTCTCGGTATGGTATCTTTGTCATCTCTGGCTGCCCTAACAAAATACAGACAGGGTGGCTTACGAAACAGACATTTATTTCTCACAGCTCTGAGGCTGGAAATTCAAGATCAAGGTGCTGGCCAATTCAGTTCTGGTAAGAACACCTTCCCACTGTGTCCTCGCCTAGAGGAAAAAGAGAAAGAGAAGAAGAGAGAGACTTCTAGTGTCTGTTCTTATTAAGGACTCTAATCCCGTTCAATTAGGGCTCTACATTTATGACCTCATTTAACTTTAATTCCCTCTTACTCCAAATAAGGTCACGTTAGGGGTCCCAACTTGGTTTTCTCAGCCCAGCAAGTTGGTTATCACTACCCAGCTCTGACCCCATTAGTTAACAGGGAAGGGGGAGGTACACACACTTGGGCAAGAACAGCTTCCTTCTTGGGCATGAGCATTACAGCAATCTGGCCTCACACCCCAAGCCACAGTGCAGCCAGGGCTGCTCCCAGACGTGGGACCCCCTCGGAAGCTGGAAGCCTAATTTCAGGGACTTTTATTGTCTGTGAGTGATTGTCTCAATCACCACTTTACTTTTTAGGAGTGGAAATTGAGGCCCAGAGAAGTAGAGTAGCACAAGTTGGTCACAGAGCTCACTAGGGCAGAACTTGGGACTCCCGACTCTAGTCCAGGTTTCATCTAATATTGGAGAACCCTAGTCTTTTTGGATGGGCTATCATTCCTTCCTCAGCATTATTAAGCTTTCTCCAGCTCACCCTGGACTCCACTTGGAAGCTCTCTAGGGTCTTTTAGACAGGCTCACACTCAGCAAAAGAGGTTGTTCACTGATGGTGGGAGGAAAAATTGGTGCCATCTCTCTGAAGGGACCTTGGCAGTAAGTATCATCTTAAACATGCATGTACTGCTTCACTTAGTGTCCTGCTTCAAGGGATGCTATCTGTGGATATCAAGATGTGGGCAGGAAATTCATGGACAACAATATAGCCAAACTAGAAGTGACTCAGGTGTCTAATGAGAGGGGATTGGTGACATTAATCATGATGTATTCATATGAGGGCATTTTTTTTCTTTTTCTTTTTAAATTTAATTTTATTGTTGATGTATTACATTCATCCCATTCCCCCCATTGTCCCCACTCTCATATGAGGACATTTTATTATGCAAGAGTATTTCATGATACAGGAGAATGTTCACATATATATTTAATGAAAAAGAAAGCTGTATCATAAAAAAGAAGAAATGTGCAGAATAATAAAGGTAGTTATCTTTGGGTGGTAGAATTGTAATGATTATTATTTCCTTTTTTATATTTAGCAGTATTTAAAGCTTTTACTCTGAATATATGTATATGTAAACTGTATAATAAATCTAGAAGTCACAGATAAAATTGCACACTTTTTGTATCCAGATGTAATACGTATTAACTCAGCTAAAAGATCATGTGTAAAGGTGCATGCTTATCTGTACTCAATACTCTTCTTGCTTTGTGACTGGGGAGTCTGTCTGCCTCCCACCTAACTGTTGGTATTGTATTTTTTTTTAATCTTCATGATCAAGTTGTCTGCCATCCAGAACACAATGACCTCAAAAAAGACATGTAGATTATATTATTATTAAAGATAGACAATAATTTTGAATAAAACCCTGACATGAGATTGTGAAAGATGGTGAAGCACATGTCTATGGTCTTGGTAAGGAAAGGAGGGGAAAGACGATAGAGTGGATTTATGTCCTGTGTTCAGAGTGTTTCTAGCTGTCCCTCCTATTGCCAGGCTCATGCCCAGTCCCCAACCACTTGTTCCTGTTCATTTGATGATGTGCTTCTAGGGAAAGAAGACTCCAGTGGCTAAGGAAAGGTAAGAAAGGGCTGTAGGAACAATATGTATGATTAAAACTGCTTGGGGAGAAGGGAAGTGATGGTGGGTATGGTGTGGACCGACAGTAATGTGACTAAACCAAAAACTGCTAAATGTTCCGAATAGCTAAGGGATCATTCTGTTTCTAACTGATGCATTTGGGATTGAAATAAATAAAGATTATTTTTCACTTCCTGTCCTTTGATTGAACTAAGTCTGTGACAACCACTAGCTATCTTGTCTTAACTTCCCATTATGACTCCTTAATTTGAAGCTAAATCTGAAAAACAGGAAGTATTGGGACAGCACTCAAGTCACCAGAATTTTCAGGCAGTTTGCATAAAACCAGGATAGACTCTGCCCCAAGGAGAATAGTTTGAAAAAAAAAAAAGCAGAGTGAAACTCCTGTGTGGAACTTCTGAGGTTCCTCATGCAATTGTACCCTCTGCCCCTTAGACATGTTCAGTGGTTCTCTGAGAACTCAAAGGATAAGTTAGTTTGTTGCTTTCCAGTTTCCTTGGGGGAAATCCAAATCCTTGTGATAACTTCCCTTGCCAAGGATGACACACAGTACTGTTGGCTCCTCCCCATCCTGAGCTGAGGGGCTCCAAGAACAGGTTCCTGCGCAGACCTGCATACCTCGCTGGGCTAACCATTTTGTTCTCAGAAACCCATTGAGATGCACTCCTGTTGACAATGAAAGACACAATAAGCTATCACTAGGACCAGCTTCAGCTGAGGTTCTAGAATGTAGTCCAACAAAACCACCCAGGGCTGGCAGGAAAGTAAGATCGCCATACAGCAATGGAGTAGAATCAATTTAGCATCTTTGGCATGGACTCTGTGGCAGTCTGCTCACTGGGGAGCTGAAATCCTCTGCACTCCTACTTGTTATCAGGATGCATGAAGGAAAATGAGCATTAAGTGTATAGCTCACAATTATATGTGACGAAGGAGTGATGCTGGGGGACAGTGAATTGAAATCATGTAGAGGCAACTCTCAATTATTTGTAGCAATGAGAGCGCAAGAGTATATCTTTTTCTTTTATCTTTGCCTTTTATTTGGCTGCAGTATTTAAATATCAGGAGGCATTTATAAGCAACAGCAATTCAAAGCATAACATTATGATACGAAGTTCAAGTAACGTTTTATTGGACACAATTCTTCTCCCACTTTTCATGTTTAACTGTAAGCCCATAGAAAGTATGAACACCCAAATAAAGATGACAAACCAGTTAAGTTTGGGCAAGTTACTTTTTACAAGAGTTAAAATACTATCAAACAAGTATTTACTCTAGCACTGATAAACTACTGAGAATCCATGTATCCCAATAAAAAATTAACAGTGAAATTGATAATGACCATTGATAGTGGTCGTTCTCTCCACCAGTCTAAGTTGATGTCTGAAATTTTTCCTGTAGTGCACAGAAATAAGTGGAGTTTTTGCTGGATTAGGAAAGAAGAGCTGAAATAGCAGCCATGACTATTGAGAGGCCATGAATCCAAAATTTAAAGACATTTAAATCAAATCAAATCTTTTTACTTGTCTTCACAAACATAGAAAATTAAGAGTATGGGATTTTTATAATTCCCCCTCTCAGACAGCTAGGCATAGCATATCAGTTCATAAGGCAGCTTGAGGGAAATAAAGTATAAAATTATATTGTGTCTCATGGAGCTGACAATCCAACAGAGAAAAAACTATTAGAGCTACTGCAGCTAGAGGTCATTAGGGAATGTTTAGTGAAGATGAAGTTCTAGTAACTAGTGACCATATTTCATGACAGAAATGAGGACATTCGAAGAACTAAAAGTACAAAAATGCCTTGAAAGCCATGAAATTCTCCCAGCCTTAAGGGAACTCTACCAAGGTCTTATTTCTGCCCTAATATGTGGTTTGCCAAAACTACTCAGGGTGAGTAAAATGGGCTGACTTATGTCCCCCTGGAGGACCAGAAAAATGGCTCTAATGTACGTGGCAGTCGAATCTCTATAATTAGTGCTTGAGTAGCCACAAGTTGGCCAGATCCAACCCCCTGGTTCCAAACCTCACCCCTCTCTCAAACATCAACTCACAAAGCTTCTGAAAATGTCACTTGAATTCTTATTGTGGTCCAGCCAAGGATGAACAGAGCAAGGCTGGTGGCACCTTCTCCAACACCATGGTCAGCAGGTTCAGGAGGTACTGCCCAGTCCAGGCCTTGTTTAGGGAGGATCCCTGGGAGAACAGAAGGAACCCCGTGGGAACCAGTGACCTGGACCCAGTGACTAAGACTTCCCTGGGGCCTCTCTGGGGATGGCAGCAGGCCATGTGGTGAAAGGGGCCAGTGAGTTCAAAGCTCAACTTGTATCCCAGGCATCACTATTTCCAGGCTCTAGAAGTTGAATGATCAGCGCCACCTGGTGTCCAGCACCAATATTCCCCTTTTCTAGTCAGCAAAACAGTGAAGTGGAGAACAATTCTTACCCATTAGCCCAGAAAGTCAGTGCTACGTGTGATCGCCTTCCTTTTCCCACAGCGTTAGACTACTTCGTTAGGGTAATACCTCAGGAACCACGTTTTTCCTGTTGCTGCTGCTTATCCCCAGAATCTAATTTAGGTGATTTCCTCGTAGATTCCGCAGCTTTCCATGCACCCCTCGGGGGTTTTTTCTGTTTGTTTTTTGGTTGTTGTTGTTGTTTTTTTTTTTAATCAAGCTAGACAAGTTCCTGAGGACAGTGGTCCTTTGTTTTCCTGGCTCCAGTGTGTCGCACAGTGTCTGATACATGGTAGGCAGTGAACACTCACCAAGAGGATGAAAGAACATAGAGGGAGGGAGAGACCAAGAGACTGAGGTAGGACTGATTTTAACTCTGATTATTTCTCTTTCCAAAACTATGTTTCTTACACCACGAAGAGAATCGGTGTTTCGATCAAGGTGGGGAGGGGTGCTTGCCCTTGCTTCCTTGTCTCTTTTTTTTCTATTTTTCTCCCAACTTCCCTCTACCTAATCTGCCAACATGGGGGACTCACATAATTACACATGGATGGCATTGTTTCTCAAACAGAAGAATGCATGCCACTATTTGTTTAGGTTTTATACAAACATAAATATCAATAATAAAGGATCTCATAGAGAAAAAGTTATTCCCTGTCTAATTCTTTTTCACTCTTTCCTGACACTGACAAAGAGAGGGAGAAGGAGAGAAAGAGAGCAATTTCCAGATCATGTTACTATGCCTTTAACACCTCTTGAAAATCCATTTTAACAAAGAAATCACAGGCAATACCATCAACAGGCAAATAATATTCATCTGTAACTGAAAGGTTTCATTATTCCCACCACAAAAAGGAAATGATTATTATGTAACATGATAGAGATTTTAGCTAATGCTGTAATGGCCATCACATTGCAATATACATATATGTATCAAATCAATATGTTGTACACCTTCAACTTACATAATTTCACATGTTAAGTATATTTCAATAAAAATAAATAAATACAACTGCAGAGGCTCTATTTCCAAGCCAGTAAGACTAATCTGTTTATAGTGGAGATTTAAACTTTCATGGCAAAGTAAACATATATGATGTACCAAGTCAGCTCAAAGGGAAGTATTAAGTAAATCGTTGTGAAGGCAGTACAATTATGGCAAGAAAAACAGACACATGGCATATGATGCATGAATGATGTAAATTTGGGAAACACTTGGATAACTAGACATCCTTCCCTCCTCCCATGGCATTTCTGCGCATCCACACAGGGCCTGCCTCTCCAGGACCTGCTTGCTTCCCAGAAGGTTAGGAAGTCTGGGAAAGATCTAGCCAGAGGGGGACAGTGCTCCAATGGATGCTTCTCCTGTCAACACCTCATTTCTGCATGATACCCCTGCACTCACTAGGCAAGTCTGTATACCACAGTCGACAATTCAACCCCTAATTTGTTTTCTCCAAGGCTCCCCCATTCTGCAGCAAAACCTGCGAGCCAGGCCCAGCTTGGTGGAGCCTTGTTCATCAGAAACCACTCTGAGGCTAATGAGCAGGCCTCTGCCTGGGTCGCATGTGGCAGATCGGATATCTGGTGGCTGCCGGGCAGGCCAGCACCAACACAGAAACATGTGGTGACTAAAGGTCTCAGGAAAGAACCAGGGTGTCCATTATCCTAGGCTTTTCTGGGTAATGCAATCTGAAAATCAATTCTCATTACATACAAGTGATACGAATACCTCTGACAGGTTACATCTTAAGTGATAATTAAAAGCATATTTCCTGACACTGAGCTGCTATGAAATGCATCCCTATTTATGCCACAGAGGGGGTCTAATGCTGAGACCCCATGGACAGTCATTAGCTCCCCCAGGAAACCTCATAGTTCCTGGAGTGTCATTCATTATTCTAATCTGATTTTCTTTACTCAAGTGAAATAAAACCTGGCATTGGCACTCTCTCTTTGCAACTCTACCAACAGTCCTTAAAAAGCAATTAACATTGTCATGAACCAGGGAGTGAAGGCTGACGGTGCATGACACAGTCTTCAATGCAATGTGTGAAGTTTATTAACCATTAATAGCATCCTACTAAGTTTTATTAACCCCTCTCAATTAATAAAAGGAGACATGGTGGCTAAGATGCTAAACTCTTTATTTGAGGTGTCACACTGGGGGGTCCAGTGTGGGAAGGGAGGCTGACAGGGGCCTCAAACTTTCAGAAAAATATGAGAATTTTTACAGTGGCTGATACTAGTTCCTGATTTGGCCTCTGTCAAATTTTCTCTCAAAAACCACTTATTGGGAAAAAATAAGAATGTTCGATATTTCTTCCTTCTGAACTGGACTTACGAATCATTAAACTATATCATTAAGGCATAAGAACAAGCAACAAGATCAAAAGAATTTATAAAATGTCCCTTACATGTTGTTTTTATTTTCTGGGGCTTCCATAACAAAGTACCACAAACTGGGTGGCTTTATACAACTAAAATAATATGGTCTCTCATTTGTAGAAACTAGAAGTCTGAAACTGAGGTGTTGTCTCTTAGGAGCCTCTAGAGTAAGGCCTCTCCTCGGTGCTTGCAGTTTGCGGCTATCCCAGGCATTCCCTGGCACCACTCGCATCTCTGTTTCTGCCTTCACATGGCCATCTTCTCTCTACCTCTGTCTTTTCATCTTTTTTTTAAAGATTTTATTTCATTATTTTTAGAAAGAGGGGAAGGAAGAGAGGCAGAGAGGGAGAGAGACATCAATGTATGGTTCCGTTTCACCTGCCTCTAGCCACAGACCTGACTGGAGACCTGGTTGGCAACCTGGTTATGTGCCCTGGCTGGGGAATCGAACCTGCGACCTTTGGGTTCGCAGACCGGCACCTTGCCCACTGTGCTACCAGCCAGGGCTGTCTTTTCATCTTTTTATAAGGTCATGAAATATACTTGATTAAGGGGCCCACCCTGTTCCAATATGACTTTATCTTAACTGAATGTATCTTCAATGGCTCTGTTTCTGAATCAGGTCACATTCTGAAGGACTAGGAGTCAGAACATCAACATATTTTTTTTTGGGGGGGGGCACAATAAACTCTTTTTTTCCTTTTTATTGTTGTATTACATTTATCCCATTTCTCCCCCACTATTCTCCTCTGCTCCACCCTCCCTCTCCCCTCCCCCATAGTCAATCCCACATGTTGTCCATGTCCATGGGTCTTCTATGCTAGTTCCTTGACTAAACTATTCCCCTTCTTTGCCACTTTCTTCCTTCTCCCCTCCTCTCTGCACATTGAAAATCTGTTCCTTGTTTCCGTGCCTCTGGTTCTTTTTTGTTTGTTTTGTTCATTAATTTCCTGTATTGGGTGAGATCGTATGGTATTTGTCTTTCACTGACTGGCTTATTTTACTAAGTATAAATAGTCTCCAGTTCCATCCGTATTGTCGCAAAAAGAAGGAGTTCCTTTTTTCTTTCTGTTGTGTAGTATTCCGTTGTGTAAATGTACCAAAGTTTTAAAATCCATTCATCCACTGATGGACACTTAGGCTGTTTCTGGTACTTGGCTATTATAAATAGCAATACTATGAATATAGGGGTGCATAGGTTCTTCTGAACTGGTGTTTTATGGTTCTTTGGGTATAATCCTAGCTGTGGAATCACTGGATCAAAAGGCAGTTCCACTTTTAGTTTATGAGGAAATTCTGTCTTCCACAGTGGCTGCACCAGTCTGCATTCCCACCAACAATGCACCAGGGTTCCCTTTTCTGCACATCCTCACCAGGACTTGCTGTTTGTTGATTTGTTAATGATGGCCATTCTGACAGGTGTGAGGTGGTATCTCATTGAGGTTTTAATTTTCACTTCTCTGATGGCTAGTGATGTTGAGCATTCTTGCATAGGCCTCTGGGCCCTTCGTATGTCCTCAAAGAAGTGTCTCTTCAGGTGCTTTGCCCATTTTTCAATTGGGCTGTGTATCTCCCTGGTGTTGAGTCATATAAGTAAGTTCTTTACATATTTTGGAGATCAAACCTTTGTCTGAGGTATCATTGACAAATATGTTTTCCCATACAGGTTGTTTCCTTTTAATTTTGTTGATGTTTTCTTTAGCTGAGCAGAAACTTTATAGTTTGATGTAGTCCTATCTGTTTATTTGTTCCTTTATTTCCCATGCCCTCAGTGAAAATATTGAAAATATTGCTGTGTGGGATATCTGAAAGTTTACTGCCTATGTTTTCCTCTAGGACTTTATGGTGTCATGGCTTGTGTTTAAGTCCTTTATCCATCTTGAGTTTATTCTGGTGTATGGTATAAGTTGGTAGTATTGCTTTATTTTTTGCATGTCCCTGTCCAGTTCTCCCAACACCACTTATTGAAGAGGCTAGTTTCACCTCATTCTATGCTCCTTCCACCTTTGTCGAATATTAATTGATCATGGAGTCCTGGGTTTATTTCTGGGCTCTCTATTCTGTTCCTTTGATCTATATGTCTATCCTTATGCCAGTACCAGACTGTTTTGATTAGTGGCCTTGTAGTACAGTTTGATATCAGGTATTGTGATTCTCCTACTTTGTTCTTCTTTTACAAGATTGCTGTGGCTATTTGTGGTTATTCCTGGCTTCCTATAAATATTTGAAGTGTTGTTTTCAAAACCTGTGAAATATGTCATTGATATTTAATAGGGATTGAATAAACTCTTAAGATACATAAAAAGAGAGATCAGTTGGTAAATGTTGCTTAAATAACTGGCTGATCATTACAAAGAAAAATGAATTTCTTAATTCCTTACTCCTAAAGCTGAAATAATAGCAAAGGAATCTAAGTTTTAAATGTGAAAGAAACAAAGTATTAGAATCATGACTGCCAGCACATAAAACATACATGCAGGCATGATTTAAAGAGCTATACATCTATCAAAATGGAATCCTCACAATTCTGCTCTTGTTTCCATTTTACAGCAGAGGAAACTGAGGCACAGAGAAGTTAAATAATTTTCCTAAAATAACACAGCTGGTGCCATGGCTGGTAGCACAGTGGATAAGGCGTCGGCCTGCAAACCCAACAGTCGCTGGTTCGATTCCCCAGCCAGGGCACATAACCAGGTCTCCAGCCAGGTCTGTGGCTAGAGGCAGGTAAAAGGCAACCATACATTGATGTTTCTCTCCCTCTCTGCCTCTCTCCATTACCCTCTCTCTGAAAATAATAAATAAAATATTTTAAAAATAACACAGCTGGTAAGCTAAGATTCAAACCTTGGCAGTTTGTTTTCAGAGTTCTTAAATGTATATATATGTGTGTGTGTATATATATATATATATATATATATATATATATATATATATGATTAATACAGTCTTGGAGGAAAGCAATTCTAATGTCTGTTTTTTACTTTATGCTCTTTTATGGTGTTTAACATTTTTAGAATGTATATACATTACTTTAACTTATTAAGAAAATTATTGAATCTCTTCTTTGCTCTTTCTCCCACCCACTACCACCTTCCTCCCATTTGCCACCCCCGCCCATCCCCAGGGCCCAATCAAACTGTTAATGTGCCAGAGATTTGCAACTCAAGGAATCCAGTAGCTCCTTCAATAGAATGTTTGTGTTAGAACTATACCTTTCTTTCTGTATCCTTCTGGAATATCCTGGTGCTAAAACCAAGTAACTTGGTCTAGTACACAGTTCCTTTCACAGTTCTGAAGACGGCTGCTTAAGCTCTTCTCCCAATCAGTCTTCTCAAGCATGAAAGTGCTTGTGAATCACCAGGAGAATTTGTTAAACAGTAGATTCTAGTTTTCAGTGGGGAAAGGGGACAAACCAGAGATTTTCCATTTCCAACGAGCTGCCGGGAGTGGCCCAGGCTGACAACCTTGGGCCATGCAGTCAGCCATAAATGTCTAAACCTTTTAATTTTCCTTCAGGTTACCTTGTATTTCTATTTCCCTCTGAAAATTAGGTCCACAGAACTCGAACTAGAAAACCCCAGGCTAAAATCCTCTCCAAAGAACTTGTCTTCCCCAATAGGCTCCTCTTGGGAACATGCCTGGGGAAAAGGAAAACGAGGATGAGAGTACAGGGCTTTCTTGCCCAGCTTGCGGAAACTTGGCCTGCAGAGCCTCCATGTGGAGGGCAGGACTCAAAGTGAGGGATTCCCCAGAAGTTGGGCATGTGCCCAAAGGAGCCAGGTGGCTAAAAATTGACACATCGCTACACTGATACTCTGGGCACTTTGATTCTTCATTCACGTTAGGATTTTACTGTTTATCTGCTAGGTGTGAGTCTCTGGGCCAGACACAGGTTAGTTTTGTTAATAACAGCAGAGAAATAATGTAGGGTCTTGAGTACTCTTTTTCTGGGATCACAAGTGCTTTAAATACACTGTATTTAAAAGCATTTACACCCACCAAGTTTAAATTAAGTTCCTGAATTCCTTTTTGTCCTTTTGTAAAAAAGGCTAAAATCTTGAAACCATGGAAGTTAGCCATTGTCTGCATCCCTGTCAGTAGCACACTGCCTCTTCCTCATTTTTTGGTTACTCTCATTTTCCTCTTTGCAGCTTCCTGTATCTCACAGACAACAAGATGCCTGCAGCCACTGCACTCTGCACACCCTGTAAACTCACAAAATGAATGGAAAGGAAAGGCGGTATTGTGTATTCAATACCTTCTGAGCAAATCCGTGTCTGCCTCTAGAGCAATTCCTGTTATTCCTCAAGATGGTGCTCGTGTATGTGCCTGGTTCTAGCCAGAGTTAAACTTACACAGGCAACAATCGGAATACCAATCCCAAAGGGTTCTTGATCACTTTTCAGGCTGAATAGCATCATGCAGGGCTAACCATCCAAGTTGGCTTGCCGGAAATATGGGAAGGCTGTGTTGTGGAAACACTGCACGGTGCCATGGTAACAGCAGGGAGCAGTCCCCACACCTCCAGGGCAGCCAGACACGCATCTCAGACAGGACTACAAATGACCAGCCACAGTCAGAATCAACCTTATTTTAGGGAGGAATTCTGCCTCCACGTCCTTTGGACGAATGACTGCAGATTCCAAGGCTCATACCTATAGGTACAGTCATGGGAAACAAAGGAAAAGAAAGCACTATGGCTGGTTTCAGTTCGTCCTTCATCTGAGTATAATATACAGTTTTGTTCTTACTTGAGGAGGAAAATTTATGTTAAACTTTTATTCTGTTCAATTGTCCAGGATATTATTTAGGCAATACAGAGAAATTGTAATATTATATAGAGCAGATTTTGACATGAAAGTAGCACATCCTATTCTAAACCAGAGAGAACTGAATTCTGGGTTATCCACTCTTGGATAAGTGACACAATCACTTCATCCCTCTGCAACTCATTCTGGCTAGACTTCATCTCAGGTCCTCAGTCTTTCTCTTCTTGCCTCCAGGGCCCATTGCTGTGGAGCACATCTCATGGTCTGCTTCTCATTTCTAATCAGGGCACATTCTTCCAGTCCTTGGGGTTGGAGGGAGAGTCTGTCTACCTTTCTGCCAAGGGTATTACTGAAGACAGCTGGGAACAGAGTTCTAAGGCAAAGACATGGGAGGAGAACAAACATAAATTTCCACTGGGCTTTTCTGATTAAGAAAAATACATAACCTTCAATAGAGAAAACACAGCCTCATAAATCAATAAAAATTGCCTGCGAAGAATCATAAGCCTTACTTACATTAAGTAGAGCTGGAGTATTTTGGTTGAAGGACTTTTAAGCTCCTTTTTTTTTTTTTTCCCCCCTGGCCTTGAGGACTTTATTTATTTGTTGTTTGTTTATTTATTTATTTTAAAGGTAATCCCTCTTTAAAAAAATATTTTATTAATTATGCTATTATACTTGTTTCATTTTTTCCCTTTGTCCCCACCCTCCCCATTCCCTTCAGTAATCCCCCTCCTTAGTTCATGTCCATGGGTCATGCATATAAGTTCTTTGTCCTCTCTATTTCCTATTCCATTCATAACATCCCCATGTCTATTTTGTACCTACCAATTATGCTTCTTAATCCCTGTACCTTTTCCCCATTTTTCCCTCTTCCCTCTCCCAGCTGATAACCTTCCAAATGATCTCCATATCTTTGATTCTGTTTCTGTTCTGATTGTTTTCTTAGTATGTTTTTTAGATTGATTCATTTGTAGTTGTGCATTTGTTGATATTTTAATGTTCACAGTTTTGATTTTCTTTTTCTTAAATAAGTCCCTTTAATACTTCATGTAATAAGGGCTTAGTGATGACAAACTCCTTTAGCTTTACTTTTTCTGGGAAGTACTTTATCTGCCCTTCCATTCTAAATAATACCTTTGCTGGATAGAGTAATCTTGGTTGTAGGTCCTTGTTTTTCATCACTAAGAATACTTCTTGCCAGGCCCTTCTTGCCTGCAAAGTTTCTGTTCAGAAATCAGTTGATAGTCTTATGGAAATTCCTTTGTAGGTAATTGTCTGCTTTTCTCTTGCTGCTTTTAATGTTCTCTCTTTTATCTTCATCCTTTAGCATTTTAATTATGATTGTCTTGGTGTGGTCCTCTTTGGGTCCACCTTGTTTGGGACTCTCTGTATTTCCTGGACTTGTAGCGCTATGTTCTTCAGCAAAGTAGGGAAGTTTCCTTTCATTATCTTTTCCAAGTAAGTTTTCAGTTTTTTTGCTCTTCCTCTTCTCCTCTGTCATCCTTATCATTTGAATTTGAATATTGGTACATTTGGAGATGTCCCAGAGGTTCTTTATACTATCCTCATTTTTTAAAATCCTTTTTTCTTCTTGCTGTTCTGATTGAATGCTCATTTCTTCCTTATGTTCCAAATCATTTATTTGAACCTGAGCTTCCTTCTTTTCAATGTTGGTTCCCTGTGGATTTTTCTTTATTTCATTTAGTGTAAGATTCATTTCTTCCTTTATGTTGTTGCCATACTCAATGGGTTCTCTGAGCATCCTGATCACCAGTGTTTTGAACTCTGCATCTAATAAATTGGCTACCTCTGTTTTGCTTAATTATTTTTCTGGGGTTGTTTTGTTTTTTCAATTGGGCCATATTTCCTTGTCTCCTCAATTTGGCAGCCTCCCTGTGTTTGCTTCTGTGTATTAGGTAGAGCTGCTTTGACTTTCAAAGGCACCTGTGAATTGCGTGGGGCAGAGCATTAAGTAATTGCCAGGGCCAGGCAAACTGCTTCACTGCTTTGTGGCTCTGTGTGGGGGTAGGGCTTGGGGAGAGGGGCCACTGCTACTACCAGGCTTCAAGAGGTTTGCCCGGCACTTGCTCTTTGCAACTGGTGCTCTTTTAGCTGTTACCCTGGTGCTGAATCCTGGGGCGGGGAGGAGGTTTGCATATGTTTTAAGTCTGTGTGGGCCCTTTAAGTGGAGTCTCCTGAAAATCCAGCAGTTTCTTTCACTGCCCCAGCCCCCACTGGCTTTTATAGCCAGAAGTTATTGGGATTTATCTTCCTGGTGCTGGAACCCTGGGCTGTGTGGTCTGGCCTGGGGCTAGGATCACTCACAAGGTATCCCTCCTGATTTCTATTCACATGTGTGGGACCTCTTGTTCTGTTGCCTCTCTGCCCATCTCTGCATCTCTACCCCTCCTACCCATCTGAATGAATATGGTTTCTTTAAATCTTTGATTGTTAGACTTCCATACAGCTCAATTTTCTGATGCTTCTACATAGTATTTGTTTTGAGATCTTGTTGTAATTCTGTCTGTGGTTGTACAAGGAGGTGAAACATGTTTATCTATGCCTCTATATTGACCAGAAGTCTGAATTCCTTCTTCAACAGATTAATGCCTTACTTCTCTAACTGACCAGTATTAACTTGACCTGATAGTGACTTTATTCCCACCTACTCCCAGTTTTTGGAACAACTTGAAATAGTCATTTCTTCTGCCCTTTCGCCATCTTCTCTCCTCCCACACAAAGGGAGAAAGTGAGGAGGGCCCAATGAAATTCCATTAATTCTGACCCTTCCCAGCTTCTTTCTCTTTACCATCCCTAGAGTTAAATGCCTCCATTCTTTCACGATGGATTCTCAGCAGCCATAAAGCAATTCCTCCCATCCCCAGAAATACAAAGCCATGGTGGCACGGAGATCCAAAAACAAGAGGACAAATGTCACACTTATTTATTTTAATTTTTTTCATTGATGACTAACCCAACAGTCAAGGGAGATGTCACATTTTTAAATAGGTAATAAAGCTGCAATTTTCTTCCATGTTGACATGTACCCATGGAGACAAACTATACAGTGACATAATAAATGTAGACTCTAATTGAGAACTCTACTGAATGTTCTCTCTGTTTAAAGCAATGTAAGAGGCACCAAAGGGTTACTAACTAGGTGAGAGGTAAACATACAAGAAAATGAACTGATCACAGAAGAAGGTACATGTAGGTCTCTGTCAGTGACAGAGAAAGTAAAAGTTCAGAGAAAAGGGTGGATATTGTGAATCATAGCAGCCAGGGCAGGCATGGGGGTTGGTGTGGCCAAGCCTTGAAAGATGGTAGGTTAGCCTGTGTCAAGGCTTTGATAGATGACAGTGTCTCCAGGGATAAAGTCATTGAACAAAAATAGTACTAAACTCAGGAGTCCATGATCCTCCTTTTCCTTCTTGCCTTAGAGCTGTCATTGATGAATTTATTCATTCCTCTTTCGTTCTTCTATATGTTCAATACATATGCTTGAGTGGATGCTTTGTGCACAGGACAACTACCCCCTTGCACAGGCACTAAGGGGGCCCCATTTCACAGTACTTATGTGGAGTACAAAGAATCACATGGCACGGTTCCTTCCTCTGAGTAGCATGCAGTGTTAAATTAACATGATTGTAACCTTAGTTCTTAGGCTCTCTCTGCCCAGGGTACCATAAAGCCTGTGTGTGGGGCATGTTAAGAGCTGGGAAGGAGCTGATAAACATCAAAGGGACCTAATTAATAGAAAATACCAGCACGAACTAAAACAGGATGGAGCCAAGGAAAAGAAGGTGAGGGAAATAAACCTTATATTTAGGATGTACTTCTGATAAGAAAACAGTTCAAAGTAATAGGTTAAAATAGAATTTTCACCAAGTAAGCTGTGGTAAATTTTCTTACATTGCTGTCACAAAATGTATACATAATAAGTTTTCTGGTCTGGCAATAAAGAAAGAATGTCTAACAAATTATCACAAGAAAGACTGCTAGAAATTTCAGCCATTTGGAGAACTCTTGTTGCCTCCTTGTGGGACTGCTTAAGTAATATTAAAACAGAGGGAGTAGATTGGAGTATAATTCAAATATATACCTTAAGGATACTTCAATGAGAGTGAATTTAAATTAGCATTGGGCATATTTTACAACCCACCTACCCTAGATCAAGTAGAATGCCATGAACCAAGGCTGAAAATTACTTACAAGCAAGTGTCTTTTTGATAGCATTGGAGTTCTGGAATGCAGGCTGAGACAAAACTTAGGGAATGTGAGCTCCAGAACGGAAGGAGCCCGACTGGAGTTGAGTGAGGAGAGGCATCTTGCTTGCTGCCTCCAGGTCTAATCACAGCTCCATGAAACAAGTCACTTCATATACTTGACCTTCCATTTTTTTCACCTCAAAAAAAATTTTTTTTTAAAGAATAACTTCAAGGGTTTTCATGAAAACCAAAGATTACAACAGATATGAAAATGTTTCAAAATATAAACCATCATACAAAGTGAATGATTATTAATTAGGCACATTAATGAGTGCCTGCCTACCCTAAAGCATTGCTCAATGGTTCAAGGCAGAAGCTTTATACTTGATCTGGTCAATTCCAGTGGGAGGACTGGAGAGAGGTATTCTCTCAAACAGAAAGCAATTGGCTGAAATTTTGAGAGACACTGTAAAGTTGGCCACATTATATTGATTTGGGGAAATCATAAGTGAAGAGACTTCTACATCATTCACTAGGAATATCTGGCAACTGAGCAGAGAGAGGATGGTTAACTTTGTGTGTCAAACTTGGGTGGGACATGTCAGTGCCCATATATGTGGCAAATATTATTCTGGATATTTCTGTGAGGGCATTTTTGAGTTTGATTAACTTTAAAATTGGTGGACTTTGAGTAAAGTGGATTGCTCTCCATAATATGAGTGGGCCTCATCCAACAGTTGAAGGTGGAAATATAACAAAAGACTGACCCTCCTCTTGGCAAAGCAAATTCTGCCTGCAGATGGTCTTTGGACTTGCAGTATCAACTCTTCCTGGGCCTCCAGCCTGCCAACGCATTCTGCAGATTTTGGACTTCCAAGCCTCCATGATCATGTAAGCCAGTTTCTTAATATAAATCTCTTACTACATGTGTACTCATTCTATTGGTTCTGTTTTCTCTGGAAAACCTTGACAAACCCAGAGCACCTAATGAGACTTCCATTCCACCAAAGAGAAGCATTTGCTCAGGACTTAAATGCCTGACACAGAGAGATAGATAGGTACCGAGGCATGTGCTTTGCTGGTTCGGACACAGCAGAAACTTGGACTCCCAGCCCAGCAGGTGCAATGGCAGGTGGCTTTCTGATGATGACAGAATCGCATCTCCTTGGTGGCCTACTTCTGCAGTATGACTTTGGGAGTCGTTTCTTTCATTGTTCAGTCTTACCAGTGATTCTGTGAGTCATTTAATGCCCTGTAACAAATCCTTCTCTGCTTAAACTAATTAAAGAGGCACTGCTCTCTGCAAGTGAACCCTGACCGATGTGGCACATCAGTCATTTTAGCTCCTGAAACTCTCATTGTTAACTGAACACAGGAGAGGTGGTGATTTGACAAAGAACCTCCTGTGAAGGCCTTGCAGTGTGAGGGAGACTAAGCTGAAAGCTCTGACTCCTTGGCACTGTCTCTTTCTATGATGCAAAGACTAAATATGTCCAGGCTGGAGGTCACCTTCAAACACCAATCGGGATAGTCCCAACATTCCAGCACCCAGCACACCGATTTCACTTTGGACCTTAGGATTAGCATCCAAGACAAAATTCATTGGGTCACTAAGCAAAGATGACGGGGAACAGGAGCTGCTAAACTGACATATGCAGTCTTTATGTGTCAAAACAGACCCATCAAGGAGTCTTCACAGTGGGAGATGTGACTTCTCTTACTGGCTGAAAAGCTTCAAGGCTTTATTTGGCTGCCAGTTCTGTAATGGCAATCCATTTTATTTAAATGATCCAGTTTTTTCCCACAGTTCATCCTCTGACTAAAGAATATGAGTGCCATTATGGTCTCTTGGAGAGAATAGTCTGCAAAGTAACAAGAATTTCAGAAGGCCAAAATATTCTTTTCCTCTACCATTTATTTTATTTACTATGCCATGTTTTCATCATAGTTTCTTAACAACAGAAAAATAGAGGATTTGCGTTCCACTGAGTTATTCCATCCCCAGTGTTATTGGTCTTTTATTTTTTTTATTTTAAGATTTTATTTATTTATTTTTAGAGAGACAGGAGTCGGGGTGGGGGGACGGTAAAGAGAAGAAGAGAAACACAAATGTGTGGTTGCCTCTTGCATGCCCCCAACTGGGGACCTGGCCTGCAACCCAGGCATGTGCCCTGACTAGAAATAGAACTAGGGACCACAGGCCAGCACTCAATCCACTGAGCCATATCAGCCAGGGCCCTATTGGTCTTTTCTAGAAGATGTATCATGAGGACCAGCCCAGAAACACTCCATCACCACAGGGTTGGTAGGAAGTACACACGACACAGAAGACATCGAAGCACACATGTCCCTCTGCTCCCATCCATGTATCACACATCCTTGGAGCTGTGACCTCCACAAAGCGTGCTTCCATGTGTTAACTACACTACAGCTATAGAGCGCTTTTCCTTCTTAAAAAATTTTTTAAAAGATTTTATTCATTATTTTTTAGAGACGGGCAGGGAGGGAGGAAGAAAAGGAGAGAAGCATCAATGTATGGTTGCCTTTCTTCTGCCTCCAGCTGGGAACCTGGCTGGAGACCTGGCTTGCAACCTGGTTATGTGCCCTGACTGGGAATCCAACCAGTAACCCTTGGGTTTATAGGCCAGCAGCGCCTATCCACTGAGCCACCAGCCAGGTCCTTCTTACATTTTCTTTTTTAAATATTTTATTTATTATTTTTAGAGAGTGTGGAAGGGAGAGAGGCAGAGAGAGACAGAGACAGAAATCAATGTATGGTTGCCTTTTTCACCTGCCTCCAGCTATGGACCTGGCTGGAGACCTGGCTTCTTGCAACCTCATTATGTGCCCTGGCTGAGGAATCGAACCTGCAACTTTTGGGTTCGCAGGCCGGCACCTTATCCACTGAGCCACCAGCCAGGGCATCTTCTTACATTTTTAATAGCTTATTTTCTTTAACTGCGGGTTTCTCAACTGTACTATTTACATTTTGGGCCAGAGAGTTCTTTGCCATGGAGAGGGCTCTTTTCAAAATCTGGGAGTGTGTATGTCACCACTCTATCCAGAATAATTCCGACAAGGCCAGTGGGGTTCTACTACTGCTCTCCTTTCTTCTCTAGTCTTGCATCAAATGGAGCCCTCTGCTGGTGTTACACTGTCTGCTCTTAGTCCCTCCTTCAACCTTCAGATCCCAGGCCCAGTTCTCCCCTGCTCTTCACAAGGCTCAGAGTACCCACCACCCTTCTTCACAGTACTTGTCATGGCTACAGTTTTACATTTGCTCACCATAATTCTTTGATTAACATCTTTGTCCCCCACTGAGGTGTGAGATCCATGAAAACCAGAGCTGGCTTTTCTCCTGCTGCTGCTGGTTCCCAGCACAGCATCTGGCTCATAGTAGGTACAAAGTAGAGATTTGCTGAGTGAGCAGAATGAAAGAATGAATTTAAAATGGATGAGTGCTGAGTAACCAATTATAATGAGGAATAAACAGGAAAGGATGGGCCTGACATATGTGTACAACAGGGCAGGAGAACCAGATGAATGTGTTTTTCACAAAGCCACAAGCGAAGAAAGAGCAAAGGCTAATTAATTTCTGTGCATCCCAACCCCAGCACAGTATCTGATATGTAATTGTCTGTTCCAATCAATATCTGCTGTATCAAACGCTATTGTGCCAGCTTGTCTTATTTCTGACAACTACTGTCTCTCCAATGGCTTTAAAAGAAAGTGACTGATCCATTTTAGCAGGTCAAAGGCAAAATGCAATGCAGCATATCCAGTGAAAATTGATTGAGTTGTTTTCCTCAAGACGTGTTCATTTCATATTAAATGCTATTAGTCACATAAGTAAGGTCTGAAGAATCAGAAAAGCTTATTATTATATCAGATTTTCCTACTTAAAAAGAGCCATGGTGGCAAAGAAAGACTGAATATCAATTATAGATTCATTTAATACTGTTAATTGCTAGCTAGAGCTGTGTAACAATTACTGATAAATATATTTTAATATACATAACTCAGTTAATCAATTAATTCTGGTTACAAAGAAAATGTCACATTTTAGAGATGGAGTTTGCTGTATGAGTCCAGAGGGCAGGGTCCTGTTCTATAAGATCTGTTAGGGATATGTTAGCAAAATGTATAGAAGGGCTCCTATTTTATGTTTCAAGGTCTCATAAAACCAAAAATTAGGGCTTTCTTATTTATTTTGAATTTATTTCTTTTTAAAATTAATTAATTTATTTTCAGAAAGAAGGGAAGGGATGGAGAAAGAAAGTGAAAGAAACATCAATTGGTTGCCTCTCGCTCACCCCCAATCAAGGACCTGGCCCACAACCCAGGCATGCGCCCTGAGCAGGAAATTGAACCAGCAATCTTTCAGTTTGTGGGATGATGCTCAACCCATGGAACCACACCAGTCAGGGTGAAAAATAGGTTTTTAAAAATGTATTATTTCATCACACCATTCTAGGTGACACTATCCTGTTCCATGTCAGACATTTTCAAATGCATTCAATTTTAATTCCATTCTCATGGGCAAATATTTAGAAATAAAGAAGCTAGATACCAAATATATATTACAGTTTTTTATATGTGCTTATCATGATGATTGTCCCACTAATTTCAATGGAGTAATTATATTACAATATTTATATTTTATTTACTTTTACAATAATTCAAAAGTAATTATGATATTTTATTTTTTGCAAAGTAAGGAAATATTGTAGAATTTAAATATGCTCAGACAGATCAGCAGGAGAATGAATAAAGTAGAAATTGGACACATCCATATATCTGAACTTATTTTTAAACTTGTTTAAAAATAAGCTGAAGTTAAAGAAAATTGCTATTTCTGAACTAGTTTTGTGCCTCTTGTTTTTTGTTTGTTTGTTTCTGGAAGTTTATTTTGTTCATTAGCATTTAGCCCTCTCTCCCCCGCACAATCACCAAACTGCTATCCATGTCCATGAGTCCTTTTTCTGTTTTGCTCAACCCCTTTACCCTCTAGCCTTCCCTAACCCTTAGCTGTCATCCTGCTCTCTATCATAAGCCCGTCTCTATTTTGCTTGTTAGTGCAGTTTGTTCATTTGATTCCACATATGACTGAAATCATATAGCATTTGCCTTTTCTCTGACTGGGTTATTTCACTTAGCATACTATTCTCCAGGTTCCCCCATACTGTCACAAAGAGTAACATATTTTTTTCCTTTTTATAACTGAGTAGTATTCCATTGTGTAAATGTCCAACAGTAGTTTTATTCACTCATCTACTGATGGACACTTGGGATGCTTCCATATCTTTATTTTTTAAGATTTTTATTTATTATTTCCGGAGAGAGAGAAAGAGAGAGAGGCAGAAAAGGAGAGAAACATCAATGTATGGTTGCCTTTCACCTGCCTCCACCCATGGACCTGGCTGGAGACCTGGCTTGCAACCTGGTTATGTGCCCTGGCTGGGGAATCGAACCAGCATCCTTTGGTTTAAACAGGCTGGCACCTTATCCACTGTGCCACAAGCCAAGACTGCTTACATATCTTGACAATCGTAACTTATGCTGCGATGAACACAGGGGTGCTTATCTTCTTTCTAATTAGTGTTTTGGGTTCCTTCAGATATAGTCCCAAATGTGGAATCACTGGGTCAAAAAGCAGATCCATTTTAATTTTTTGAGGTATCTCCATACTCCTTTCCATAATGGCTGCACCAGTCTGCTTTCCCACCAATAGTACAAAAGGGTTCCTCTTTCTCCACATCCTTACCAGCACTTGTTGTTTGTTGATTTATTGAGATATCCATTTTGACAGGTGTGAGATGATATTTCATTGTGGTTTTAATTTGCATTTCTCTGATAATTAGTGATGTTGAGCTACTTTTCCTATGCCCATTAGCCATCTGTATGTCCTTTTTATGGAGAAATGTCTTTCAGCTCCTTTGCCCATTTTTAAATTGGGTTGTTTGTTTTATGGTGTTGAATTTTGTAAGTTCTTTTAAAATTTTGGGTATCAACCTTTTACCAAATATATCAGTGAATATGTTCTCCCATTCTGTGGGTTGTCCTTTTACTTGTTGATGTTTTCCTTGACTGTGCAAAAAATTTTAGTTTGATATAGTCCCATTCATTTATTTTTACTTTTGTTTCCCTTACCTGGGAAGATGTATCTGATAAAATATTGCTATGAGCAATGCCCAAGACTTTGTTGCCTATGTTTTTTCCTAGGATTTTTATGATTTCAGGTCTAACATTTACGTCTTTAATGCATTTTGAATTTATTCTTGTGTGTGGTATAAGAAAATGGACTAGTTTCATTTTTCTGTATGTGTCTGTCCAATTTTCCCAACACCATTTATTAAATAAACTATCTTTAGCCCATTGTATGTGCTTACTTCTTCTGTCAAATATTAATTGGCTATAAAGGTGCAGATTTATTTCTGTTCCATTGATCTATGTGTCTGTTTTTATGCCAGTACCATGCTTTTTTGATTATTGAAATATTTTGCACTTTTTGAATAAATGGTAAATTTATCTCATTTGACTTTCATGTGTGGTCAGGCATAAGAACAACTTATTTTGTATTAGGTGTTATTTTATAAACAACAACAACAACAAAAATACACCACCACCACCACCACCACCACCACCACCACCACCCCATCCCCTGCCAATGGGTGATGTTTAGAACACTGAGAAGCAAATGGTATGTCATCCTTCAAGAAAAAAACTCCCTGGAAACTGGTAAAATCTTATCAGGTTCTTTAGTTCCACATTAAAATAGTCAAATCAGACCACACTCTCCATGATGTCTTTCTTTCTTTGGTTCCTTAAAACATTCCCCTAGAAGGAAAGAGAAAAATCAGAATTCCACCACAATGTTTTCAGATTCAGCAAGGTAGGAAAAGTCGTACACAAGGATGTA
Organism: Noctilio leporinus; assembly: GCA_004026585.1. Lineage (NCBI taxonomy): Eukaryota > Metazoa > Chordata > Mammalia > Chiroptera > Noctilionidae > Noctilio > Noctilio leporinus. The sequence continues at coordinate 161,088 of PVIW01001631.1, read as the reverse complement.
AAGAAGAAAGACCTGGGCCTGGACTCTGTAACTGTGTATACTTTTTTCCTTATTGTTATTAATCACAAAACCAAAACCTTTGAAGCAATCTCCATTTTCCCCCTAAGGGGCATTTGCATAACCTCCCTGTTTCTGAGGGGTCTCCCTAGGGCCTGATCTGTTTCAGTAAAAATATTTGAAGCATGTGGCATTGTAATTAAGTGAGCCCATTGTATCTAAACCAATCCATAAAACAACAAATCTGTTGTTTGGGGATCCTTTTTACAAAGCAGAGGGCTAGGTGGACCTGGTCTTAATTAATCATTCTTATTTTTAAAGTGGCTTATTTAGGACAAGTATACAGACCTTAGGGATGCATAAATCACTCAATGTGTTTAGACCACTAGAGAAACTTGTAAGAGCATTTTCTAATGTGAGCTCAAGTTGAATGATTTATTTTCTGAACAAAAGGGACCACACTCGATCAGTTATGTCCTCCCACCAAAGTAGCCCTCTTCCTCCAACAGTGTTCTGTGGAGGGCTCCTAAGATTCTGTCGTTTGAAGACAGAATAAGTGTTGTATTGCTTGTTCTGACTCTATGTTCTCAGTTGGCTCCGTTGCTACCATTTACAGAGAAAGGCCAGTCAGTGCTCCCGCATTCGTGCGCACTTTCTCCTGGGACAGAGCTAGTGGCCCCACCGGTGCCATGCTCCTGCAGCACCTGGTGAAGCCATCTCTAAGGAGACAAGGAACATACAACTCATTTTACAAAAGTATGCAAACAACCCACTTTGTAATATTATAGGATTTCTCTATGAAGTAAACCAGTAAGTCACTTCTGCCTTTTCTTTGGGTTACCTTCATAACTATGAAAAATAAACTGGAGTATAAAGTCTATCCATCTATTTAATTGATCTATCAATCATCTATCTACCTATCTATCTATGTACCTACCACTATCTCCATCACCTCCTTGGTTAAATAAAATGAACACAGTCAGCTGACTCGCCCAGTGACCACTTAGACTGGAAGCCCCCACCCTACGCTGCACAGGCTGAAGGCACTCACCCTCATTTCCTTTGAAGCCTTCTCTCTCCTCCAACTTAAAAAATAAAGTCAGATTTGGAAACGGGCCTCAACAAGTGCTTTTAGAAAACTTGGGCCCAAGTCTGCCAAATGAAAGTAACAAGTAGTGCAAAGGTGCCTCACTCACATAGATGAAAGCAGGTTTTGGGGAGGAGAGAGCCCTGTAACATCCGCCCTGCATGTCCCCGGGGCCCACACAAGAATGGAGGGGGTGGCCGTTTGCTGAATTCCTTTTCAGATGTGTCCGAGGCATCTTCCTGAAGCCCTACGAGGTATGGCCATCTTAATGCTGATATTGATGCAAGTGGACACGCCACAGGGTGGTCCGGGGAGAGCTGTCACCCCGCATCTCATCAGCCTCATGGCCTGACACCGGGGCGCACCCCTTCCTCAGCCTCTGTGAGTACCCTGCCCTCCAAGTTCAGACTGAGAGGTGGTCAGAAGCCCAGAAGGGTCTGGTCAGTCATAGCCTGCCAAGGACAAATGCTGTTCTTTGTGGGTCTGGAATAATCAATCCCTACACATCACATATATGCACAAGGTTAGAGAAAACTTTGAAAAATAAAAGAGGAAAATTATGAAAGTAACAAAGTAGTAGACAGCTCTTGTCAGAGGTCACAAATCGGGTGAAAAAGCAAGAACCTGGTAAGAGAGGAAGGGGGAAGGGAGCGCAGGAGAAATGGAGAGCTAGGCCGCCAGGTGCAGGCGGAGAAGGAAGGACGGGCCGCCCCTCCTGGTGAAAGCAGCGGGGCACCTCCACAGGGAACCGCCCGGCCGCTGCGCCAGCGTCCCAGGAGCTCAGACCCAGGAAAGGCTTTGACACAGGGACACCGGTCACAACGACGGACATCCGTGTTTCTAAAAGTGGTTTTATGACTTCCAGCTGCAGGACTCTCTTCCAGGCTCATGGGAGTAGAGTGCCCTGCTCCCACTCTGGGAGAAACCACCCAGCCCGGCCAAAAATCCTCCTTTCCCGGCGAGCGGTTGATGGGAGAGAGAGCGCACAGGTCTCAGACGCACGTTCCAGCAACGGGATCTTCCCGGAAGCCTTCCTCTGGCTCCACAGAAATCACTGCCCAGGCTTTTCACAAAATTCCCTCACGTCTGCCACTTCCTTGCCGCTAGAAGACTGGGACCTTCGTAGGCATTTTGTGCTCAAACAGACCTTTATTTTACTTCTTTTTAAACCCTTAAGTTATTTCTAAGGAAATCTTGCCCCCTAGCTTTCAAGACTCAAAATTGGATTCAACCTGGTAGAAGACTTGCACGTTGGCCGATAAGTGGATGAACACCACCGTCTAGTGGATTGTTGCCATACTGCAAGTTGAATCAAACTAAAAAACGAAGAGAAAGCGGATACATACGGATTTCCAGTGTCCATGTACAATACTTCTCATATCACATCTCTGAAGTAGAGTTACTTCCTTTTGCGTCATCTCTGTGTACAACCTCTTTCCATAAAGGAGAACTCAGAATGCAGCTCCTTGTCACTTATTATATCTATAATAGATCTTTTTAAAAACCCTATCCAGAGGATATGTTTGATTTTAGAGAGGGGGTTGAGGGAGGGAGAGGAAGAGAGACAGAGGGAGACATCCATCGGGCTCCCCTACACCCCTTGGTTGGGGATGGAACCTGAAACCTAGGTATGTGCCCTGACTGGAAATTGAACCCACACCCTCTCTAATAGATTTTTAAAATTCACTCATTTGTCATAAGATTATAAAAGACAGGTGTCATCTTCCCAGCAATTGCCACTGCAGATAGGAGAGGTCAGAGAACACAGAAAGGTTGTACATGTCTGACATGTGACCCAATTAGTGAATGAACCCAGTAACCCATTGGTTCACCAGGAACCTACAAAGACCTGTGTTTGCCAGGCTGGATCTGAAGCGGGACAAATATTAGCAGGTAGCCGCTGAGAAACATCTAACCTGCTTGTTCTTTATATGAGTCATTCATTAAATGTCATTAGTTATTATCATTTTTTTTTTTTTTTTTTTTTTACTGAATATAAGATGTGATTCACTCTCAAGCATAGCGCACTGCAGGAGTTGAAAAAAATACAACTACTTTATAACCTCTACAGGAAGGAACAGCAAGAATGAGTCTTTTAGGGAAAGGACATTTCCAGGTGTAAAGACCCTCAATTGCATCCTCATCTGTAAGTGACAGTCCCCCCTTTTCATTTCCCCTGACTCTGGAACCAGAGATACTCACGTAACTCTGTTGAAGTTTTAGTTATTTTTATCTCGTTTCCTCTTTTCACAGCCTAGGCTCATTTTTGTAGTTAATAAATTTAAGATGTTGTAACAATGTGAATATACCTAACGCTACTGAACCGTACACTTAAAAAGTTAAAATTTTATATTATGGTATTTTATATTATGGTAAAGAGGTAAATTTTATATTATGTATTTTGAAGCACAATACTTAAAATTATGTATCTACTAGATTCTGAAAACTTTAAATATATAATGAAAAAAATATCCTATGGGTGGGTAACAGGAAATTCCCAGCCTAAGCAACAAAATGCACTTGCCCTTTTTCCACCTCTCCTAATTTTGCATGCTCTTCAGGTTGGACATACAAGTATATAGAATAATTAAATCCAATGGCCTTTGATTCATGTGTATCAGGAATCCCAGGACTCAGCTGTGTGCCTGGCTGATCCACCTGCCTCTGAGGGCTGTCAGGGTGAGTTGGGCAGGGACCGATTTCCAGAAGGGGCCTAAACACCTTGCTGGGCTGTCTCCTCACATGTTCTGGACTGTTCTTCTCCTGATTTCTTGGCTGCCTCGTTCTCACCATTCAGGTCTTGGATCAAATGTCATCTCCTCAGAGAGACCTTCTTTGACTTCTTAACAAGCATGGGTCACTCTTTACCCACCACGCTGTACAACTCTCCACCACTGTATCATGTTTCATTGTCTTCACAGCATTTTATCATAACTTCCAAATGCCTTTGTATTTATTGTCAGGCTGCCTACACAGGAAAGTATATTCCAGAAGAGCTGCTCCTGTCTACTACCATGGTCCCCACTGCATCCCCAGTCCTGGGGACACTGCCTTGGCTTCATACACTACTGATAGGGGAGCAGAATTGAAGGGAAGCTGATCTCCCCACAATGCTAACACATGGACCCTTTGATCCAGCAATCCCACTTCTGGGCATTTAGTATACAGATTCAATTACTCAAGTACAATAGTATGTACATAGAAGTATTCATGGTGATATTTTACTATAATAACAAAAAATTAAAAACAATCTGTGCCCAGCAATAGAAACCACTTGAGGAAAGTCTGGTACATATGGCAATGGAATACTATACAGCTACTTAAAATATTGAAGAAGATACCTGTGGAGAGATCCAGATACAAAATAGTGATACATAGGGTGCTTCTTTATGTATTTAGATTTGTTTACAAATAAAAAACAAAGTAACAATGGCTACCAGCAGGGGGAGACTTCTCAATGTATATATTTTTCATCTAATTTTGAACTTCAAGTTGTGTCAATGCATTATGCTTTTAAAAAATGTGTCTGGCACATGGCTGATGCTCAGCTAATTACGTTGAAAAGAGAATGAATTAGTGACTGAATGTATGAATTTTATAAGACAAATGACTAGACAGGTTGAAGCCCCCAGGGTTTCCCAGTGCTAGAACTACAGCGTCACTCCATCTGAGGGAGTGAGGGTCACTCATCACTCAGTCTTCTCGAGAGTGTCCCTAATGGAGGGCCTATGGTTGTAGAAGTGGCTCCAAGTCTACACCTGTGGGTAAGGATGGTCCTTAAAGTCAAAGAGAGGGGCTACTAGACAGGCATTCATTCATTATTCATTCACTCACTTGGGAAGTACTTGCTGGGTGTTACTATGTGGAAGGCCCTACATTGAGTACTGTGGTCATAAGGAGAATGGGGCGGATGTGATCTCATCCTCAGGGAACTCACAGTCTAAGGCAGACTGGGGTTTAGGGGATGTCCTGAGCCAGCACCCCTCAGTCTGACCTCTAGCCTGCCCAGACCTCCTTTGGGTAAGTGTCCTGGGAACAAAGCTTCCATGTGAAGTGAGTAGGGAGCAGTGGGACTTTGTCACCCTGGAAGAAGGCACACTAACTCCTGGGGCCCCAAATCTCCCACCGCTCACTTTATGTCTTTGTGAAAAAAAGAAACTTCCAGGTCATTGGAAGAGACTAGAAAGAAGCAAAGCAGTGACTACGTTGGGGTGCTCTAAGTGGCAGTGGGGAAAACAACGCTGTGGTTTTCCTGGGGGCTCCCAGGCATCCCGGAAAATAGCAGGCCTTCAGGTAACATGAACACCCACTGCTATCAACATTTACAAAGAACCCTTGAACACCCTGCTCCCCATGATCCTCTGCCGTGGGCTAAGGAAGGGGTATTTAAGAGTAACAGTCCCAAGGGCTCTCCAGGCGTGGAAGTGTATTTATCGTAAACTAATTGACTCAGAAGATGATAACCTGGAAAATATCTGCGATAAATGACTTGACCTTGACTCTTCCAAGAATGAAAGAAATCTATCTGCCTAGATGAAAACTGACCTTCTATTAAAAGACATGTGTTGAAGGTTCATTTTATCTCAATAAGACAGTAGCCATTCCTGTGATCTTGCTTCTGAAGTTCATCGATAGAAACAGACTTAAAACAAACTTGGAAGTAAAGCAAGAAGATGGCCATTAGAAGGTGGCATAGGAAGAGATGGTTCTTTTTTTTTTTTTTTTTCCAGAAAGATGGGGAGAGGGGCAGAGAGGGAGAGAGACATCAGTGTATGGTTGCCTTTCACCTGCCTCCAGCTACAGACCTGGCTGGAGACCTGGCTTGCAACCTGGTTATGTTGCCTTGGCTGGGAATGGAAACTTTGGGTACATAGGTTGATGCTTATCTACTGTGCCATGCCACCAGTCATGGCAAGAGATGGTTCTTTGCTTGAAATTGCAGTTATCCATTTGTTTTGTTTTGTTTTGTTTTAAGATTTTATTTATTATTTTCAGAGAGAAAGGCAGGGAGGGAGGAAGCGAGGGAGAGAAACATCAATGTATGGTACTGACCTGGCTGGAAACCTGGCTTGCAGCAGTTGTCTTTTAAATTCAGATAGAGAAAATTTAATTTCAAAAGCATCCTTTTTATCAAAAGTAACCAGTTTGGTGACTCATAGCCCAAAGAAGTAATTAAAATCAATAAAAATGTTTTCAATAGTGATTTACCACCTACAATTTTCAGTTCCTTTAATCCCTTTATGTCTTTATGAAACCCTAGGAGGAGGCATTACTTTCCACATTCTCAGGGCACAGTGCTAACAAGAATGAGGAGATAGAACTTGAACTCCATCTTCCGGCCCCAAACTTACACACACATACCCACCCCCTCCCCGCTACACAGATACCTCAGAATTGGTGCCTCTTCCTCATTTCTGCTTACACATACTAGACAGGTCAATGCATGTAAGTACTTTGAACTTTGAACCTGACCAGCTGTAGATGTGCCGGGCATTACTCTGGGCAATAGGAAGATAAAAGTGAAAAGTATGGATGTAATACAACAACAATAAAATTAAAAAAAAAAAAAAAAGTGAAAAGTAACCAACCTTCTATTTTCACCCTTTGCACAAAGCAACGAATACTGTAGTCCTTCGGTGGGTCACTCTCCCTGAGATGAGTGCCCTAAGGGCAGAGACTTGCTGTGTCTCATTGGCCATTGAGCCACCGCCTCAAACATAGGTAGATGCCAAATAACTAACTAACTCACCCCCCAGGGCACCCTGAATGATTTCAGAATGATATAGTAGAAGGCTGGTGGCAGCTAGATAGAGTATGGGAGAAAGGAAACACATGAAGAAATAGATTTTTGATGCTATTCTGCTTTGTACCCTAGGTCACTTCAAAAGTTGGCTAAAGGCCTTGGTAACCTACATAGCAATGAACTCATTTAACTTTCAAGACAACCCTCAGAAATATATTGTTTGGGATTGAAAAAAGGTTGGGGGGACCTCAGGGAGGCCACACAGTTGGTGAGCACTTAGCAAGACTGACCCCAGAGAGTAGCGATGGCGGCCAAGCAGGAGCTCCCCGAGACGGGGCGGTGGACTCCATGGTGAAGGGTCTAGAGAAAGAGCATATCCGGAAGATGCAAAGCCTCATGTTCTGGTGCAGCGCAGGACCGCCTGGCCCGGTGCACCATGCACTGCAATGACAAAGCCAAAGATTCACTGATGCAGGGGGGAAAGAGCTTCAGGTGAAGCAACAGCTGAAGAATTGTGTCGCCAAGTGTGTGGATGCCCACATGAACCTTATTCCAACCATGACCAAGAAGATGAAGAAGTCCCGCTCAACCATCCAGAAATAGAAGCCGTTGCCATTGGCCATTGAGGCTGACAACAGGAATCTATTTAAAATGCAGGATGGGGATTTTGGTCTTTTAAGCAAAGCTTATGATTGAAGAAATTAAGGATAGCAGCAAGGTTAAAGCATGTATCACTTACCTCTGGACACTGATTCTTTTATGTTTTAATCCTAGAAAGTGAAATGGAAAAAAACTGGTGCTACAATTTGGGTCAGAGAGATTTTGGGAACCTCAATTTTATGTGGCAAATGCTTCTCCTGGCAGCAAATATTCCTCTCTGACCAATCCAGAGCCCTCTGAGGCACCAACAGGCTGACAGTTTCCTCTAACCTGCCAGTGATCTAGTGGAATGTGAGGAGAGGTGTTTCTGTTTGTTGCCAACCTCCTGTTTACCAGAAACATCACCACACCATTTTTCATAAACTATAAAACAAAATCCATGAGTCACTGAGTTAGAAGGGAAAAAACAGTTTCTGGGTATTTGTTTTGCTTGGTCTCATTCTATATACAAGGGCATAAAGTTGATTTAAGATGTGGAGCTGGAAGAGGTAGTTTGGATAAGAACTTTGAAGGATTCCTTTGGATATCTATTTCTGTCCATCAAGATGGATATAGATGCATACTTCTTAAATTCTCACACATTATATCTTTCAGCTTGGAAAGCCTCTAAAAACATGACATGCAATTGTCACACTGGGTATGGGAAGCAGACCTCCCTTCTCACCGGCTGCCGTGATGGGCCCTAAGCCTGTCTGCAGCATAGTTGACAGGACAATCTTGCAATGGCACTCTACCTTGAAGGGAAAGGGGGCTTCGATTGTGCTATATACCAATATCCAGGAAGCAACAATGAAAGAGGAACTGTTGACTGCTTAATTGAGAGAGTTATGGAGTACTGGAGTTATGAAGTACTGGAAAAAACCTGGTTTTATGCAGTATAGCTTACTTAGCCCCTTGAAATAACAAAGCCCTATTGAGACAATCCTTAGGCAACAGGAAGGTTAAGGTAGAAAAAGTAAGCAACTCAGGTGAGCTGTGGCTCCTTTAGAGCAAGAGGAGCTGCCCCCAACCCCACCCCATTACCAAATATTACTTTTTTTTTTTTTTTAAGATTTTATTTCATTATTTTTAGAATGAGGGGGAAGGGAGAGAGGCAGAGAGGGAGAGATACATCAATGTATGGTTGCTTTTCACCTGCCTCCAGCCACAGACCTGACAGGAGACCTGGTTTGCAACCTTGTTATGTGCCCTGGCTGGGGAATTGAACCTGCGACCTTTGGGTTCACAGGCCGGCGCCTTATCCACTGTGCTACCAGCCAGGGCCAAATATTACTTTTTGCCTGGAGGTCTGCAACATGCAATGTTCCCACCCCAGCTCTGGCACCTTACAGTTTGGGTAAGGACCTTGTTGTCTTTTTACCAACTTATTACTTGAAGTGGCAATATAGCCTTTCTGTTTGCTGTTTCAGGATTATGATATATTTTCCTACTGGTCTTGTTTTTAAAAATAAATAAGGTTTAACTTTTTCCTCCAAAAAAAAAAAGACTGACCCCATGCCTTTTGACAAACCCAGTGTTCATTGCACTATTTCTCACTTTTTCTCTGTCAGGGACTCTTCAGCCAGAAGGTTAGAATTCCTGAGAGCAGAGAATGAAAAAGCAAAGGACCCTGCCTAATGACCTGATTGTTAGGAAAGTGGAAAGTGGTCTATGCTGGAGATCCCCTCAACCTGGATTATGGGCAGGATAAAACGCTGGACTGTGAGTGCCCCGCTCCTGCCAACCCTCCACCCCTACCCCTGCAGAAGTTTATTAAGTACCACCACTAATTGACCTGACAGCAGGTCACCTCACACCATTTTAGCAATGGCAAGTGACAGGTTAGTGTCTGGCTGGTGATACAGTAATTAAGTGTGATAAGATGGCAAAGAGGCAAGAAGCTAATGATGTTGCCTTGTTAAGCAGAGCTTACCACGCCTCATTAGATTTAAAAGAGCTATCGAGACAGAGTAATTATCAGAGACAGTAAAACTGTTGTATTAAAAGATAAAAAGGCCAGTATCAAAGAGAAATAATTAACTGCTTAATCCAGCATCTGCTGAGCTGATTGGTCTAGGAATCGGCCTGAGAGGCTGCAGAGTGGGGTCCTTCAGCTGGGTGGGGCCTCAAGCAACATTAGTCATTTTGGACCCTGTGTTTTTTCAGTTTCTTTTTTTATTGTGGTAAAAGGCACATAACATAAAATATTTACCATCTTAATCATTTGTAAGTGTTCAGTTCAGTCGCATTAAATACATTCACGTCGTTGTACAACCATCATCACCACCATCCGTCTCCAGAACCTTTTCATCTTGCCAAATCAAAACCCTGTCTCCATTGAACAATAACTCTCCATTCCCGCTCTACCCCCGTCCCTGGAAACTGCCATTCTACATTCTGTGTTTATGACTTTGACTACACTGAATACCTCATATAAGTGAATCATATAGTATTTGTTTTTTGTGGCTGATTAATTTCACTGAGCATGATATCCTTAAGGTTCATGTAGTATGTGTCAGAATTTCCTTCCTTTTTAAGGCTCAATAATCTTCCATTGTATGTATTGACCACATTTTGCTTATCTGTTGTCTGTAGATGAATGCTTGGGTTGCTTTCACCCTTTCCCTACTGTAAATAATGCCACTACAAACATGGGTGAACAAATCTCTTTTCAAGGCTCTGCTTCCAATTCTTTTGGGTACATATTCAGAGTAGCAGGATCAAATGTTAGTTCTATGTTTTGTTTTGTTTTTTTTTTTAAAGATTGTATTCATTCTTTTTAGAGAGAGGGGAAGGAGGGAGGAAGAATGGGAGAGAAACATCAATGTATGGTTGCCTTTCACCTGCCTCCAGCTGGGGACCTGACTGGACACCTGACTTGCAACCTCAGTATGTGCCCTGACTGGAAATCAAACCAGTGACCCTCAGGTTCATAGGCCAGTGCTCAATCCACTTAGCCATGTCAGCCAGGCTATGTTTAATTTTTTTTGAGGGACTGGCCATTTTTTTCTATAGCGGCCGTACCATTTCACATCCCCACCAAGAGTGTGCTGGGATTCTAATTTCTCCATACCTCCTCAGCTCTTGTTATTTTCTGTTTTGTAGTAGTAGCCATCCTAATGGGTATGAGGTGGTTGGACTGTACCCTCTTAAATAGACTTCAAGTGTATACAGGGATCAAAGTTAAGGAATCCACCTGGAAAAAATCAAGGTCGTCTTTCATAAACTGTATAGATGGAAACTTCAATTCTGTTTAATTCAGTATTTTTTAAATCTCCTACTAAATGATTAAAGGTGAGGGGGGATGTTCATCTATGTCAAGGAGTTCTCAGTCCCAGGGGTCGGGGGAGGCTGGTTAGGAAAACCAAAATACCTCTGAGGAGCTATAGTTATTACATGAGAAGCTGTCACAGCCATTGAAGCATTTCATGAGCAGAAATGCTTACCAAGTTGGGTTCATCCCATGAAACCCTGGTCACAAGCAGATATCTAATGAAAAAAGGCTTTTCCTTCTCTTTCTCTCTCTCAATCTCTCTCCTTTCTCCCTTTTCAACATTTCACACTCCTCTCTGTTTTGTTCCTCTCTGCATGGTACCTGCTTGACCCTGGAGGTACCTGAAATTAAGGGGAATCCTTACTCTTTCTGGGTTCCATTCTTTTTATTCCCTCTTTCACTAGCAGCCGTAGTACCAGGAATAAGAATCAGCCCTTGACACCCTAAGCCCCAGGTCTCTCCCTTCACCCTACGTTCTCCCACACTCCTCCAGGCTGGTTACACTCCTTCCTGTAAGTTCCCTCTCTGTTCCTGGAGAGCCTCTGCTATGCTTGCTGCCTAGTTTCACATGCTTTCCGCACCTCCTGGGCCACATACAAGTATAACTCCAGGCATCTGTCTTCAACTATTTCAGTTCCTCCAACTCAGTCCTCTTCCAACTTCCTGTCAAACGAAATGAGGGTGTGCTTTAAAACTGGACTGTGCAGTCCACACACTGTTCCCTTGCTGCTTCCTATTGCAAATCTTAGCTACCCAGTTGAGACTGGATGTTACATGGGACCGGGCCTGGTAACGTGGATTTCCTCAGTATTTCTCAGTATGTCGTTCAGGAGGGGACCAGTAAATACATTAGTGAAATGAAATTGCAGTTTCCACCAGGAAAGGTCATCTTTGTTCCCCCCTGTGGATGCATTATCTTAGATCCTAGCATGCACTTGGAGTCTGTTTAAAAGAGCCTGGTCCAAAATGACGAACGCACCTATAGTAGCATGATTAATTTTGTGGATTAATCATGTGGAAAAAGAAAGAAGAAACTTCCTGGCATCGATTATAAATTGTGTTACTTCATATAGGTCAGGTTCTTTCATTAAATCTCTTTGTTTTTACTCAGTTTCTGCCAACATTCTCCCTAGAGACATTTTATACATTTAACCTCCATCAAAATCCAAAACTAGGGAATAGGAAGAAGGAAAGGGAAAAGAAAACAGATATAGAAAGGCACTAAAGTAATCTGATTTGGTAGCCCAGCTATAGAGCCAAAAAAAAGGGTTTGCAGCATTTTTGCTTGCTTGGTAAAGAGAAACAAGAAACACATATAACCATCTTTCCAAAAGACATTCAAGTTTAAAAGAATTGCAGGTCCTAGGATAGTTTAGGCTTGTATCTATTCACTTTACATAGGGTTTTCTTAAGATTAATAAATGTAGCAGGTTAACTTTGCACGAAGTGGGTCACAAAGAGATACTTAGTACAGAATACGTGGAATTCTTCATCTCCCTGTACCAGAAAACCTTATCTATAAGGTTGACAGTTAAGAAATTTGGGTAATTTTTAAACCTAAGGAACTCCCTAGTGTAAATGAAGACCTCAGTTCAATTCAGGTCATCTAGCTACCATCAGCTAAGGAAGTGTAAAAAACCAACTCTAGGCCCTGGCTGGTGGCTCAGAGGATAAGGTGCCAGCCTGCAAACCCAAAAGTCACAGGTTCAATTCCCCAGCCAGGGCACATAATGAGGTTGCAAGCCAGGTCTCCAGCCAGGTCTGTACCTGGAAGCAGGTGAAAAAAGGCAACCATACATTGATCTCTCTCTCCCTTCCCCATCTCTCAAATTAATAAATAAAATCTTAAAAAAAATAAACAACTCTAATATCAATAAGTCAACTCCTATAAATTAATACCTAAAGTAACAATTTTTTTCTTATCCTTTTGAAAGTCATGGTATCCTTTAAAAATAGAATAAGAACCCTGAAATTTCTTCCCAAGTAAATAATAAAAATACAGATATGGACATTCATGTGAAGTGCTTTTGGCTCTATTCAGAGGATTCAACCCATTTTGTAGCATTCAGGAAGGAATGCATAGTGAGGTCCCTGGGAGAGGTCCATAAATCCCTATTAAGAAATGTTAATCTAGCAACATGTAAGCAGATTGTAGGAAAACCAGAAATAATGGGAATGCTCAAAGAATAAATCCGTATTCTAAGGGTTCTCCTCAGAAGGATTTGGGTGCCCTTGAATTTTTGTTTTAATTTTTCAACGCACAATAAATATCTGAATCCTTTCTTTTTTATAAAAAAAAAAAAAAAAAAAGAAAAGAAAAAGAAATGTTAATCTAGAAACATTCAGAAAGAAGGTAATAAAAGAAGCCATATTTCATTCTGTTGTTCAAAATTTACCCAGAGTTGAGTACAAATAAAGAGAGGTGACATTTTATTTAAAACAAAATGAATTTAATTAAATGTACTTATCCTAGGACTTGTGTGCTGAATTTTCATCTTTGTTTGGATAAAATCACTTGATTTTTGAAGCAGAACAATGGAATAGATTGTCTATCTCCTAAGCACTGAGGAGAAAAAAAAAAGCTTCTCCAAACTTAACACTTTATACTCAATGTTAGGGAAACTGCAGCTCCGAAGATTAGAAGCATTGGTGCTCAAAATGGAACTTTAGAAAATGATCCCCTTTGTCCCTTATGTCACTTCTTTGAGACAAGTAAGGGAGGGTAACATTTCCCAAGTGGAAAAATCACAAAAGAAGATGATCTGGCAAATAAAGCTTTCAAGAGCTAGGTTTCATTGGTGATTCCTATAGTTTTCTTTATAAATCTATTCAGCCTACATTATTTCCCCCTGTTGCAAATATGGACAAAAAGGCTTTTTTCCAATTATACATATAAGTTGCCAATTGCACGTTTAATGTGCGCTCTTTGTCTTGCGGGAGATAAAACCAGAAATCAAAAATGGTAGTGCCTCCAAGACCTGTCCATCTAGTTCAACCTCTTCCTTTATAAAGATGAGGAAACAGGTAGAATGCCCTGCTCAAGGTCACATAGTTACTTAATGACAGAGCTGGAATTTGAGCCCGGAGAAGCCCCACTCTATACTGTTTTCACAGCCACAGTGCACCTGGTCTAACAGCCCTGCATTCTAGGTATTAAGTTTGTGGCTTTCAAAAAGTCATTTCTTTGTTCCTCAATCTACCCATATACAAAATGAGAGCCCAGACGCTGACGTGGTCACAGCAGGAGGTGAAGTCATAAAAAATATACCACTGATGTTTCCTGAAAAACATTTTGTTGATTGCTGATGGGAAGTTGTTTGACAAGCATTCTCGGTGCCACTGTTGCGGTGGCTGCGCAAGTCCTATCTGGAAGAAGAAAGCCCTGCAAATGTTGGCTCTGGAACCAAATGGAGCTCCAAAGCCTGAGCGACGGGGATCTGAGGGTAATTATTCCAGGTAGAATCTCATTTTCTCAGTCATGCAGGGCATCTCCCAAGTTTTTCCTTAAAGGCCTTACTCATCTGAAATTTTAAAAAATTAAAATAAAAACTTTTTAAATAATAATGAAAAAAAGCACTTGAAGAAATCAGGAAGTGGATGATTTAAGGACCAGTGTAGCTTAGTTGGTTGGGCACTGCCCCACAAAGCAAAAGGCAGCCGTTTCCACTCCCCGTCAGGGTACAGGCCTGGGTGGCAGGTTGGTCTAGGAAGCAGCAGAGTGATGTTTCTTTCTCACACGTGTCTCTCCCTCTCTGTCTGCCCCCTTCGTGTCTCTAAAAATAAATGAATGAAATATTTTTATAACAATGAGGAACAGACATGTATGGCACCCCCCCAATATAAAAAGCTTCCTGCATCCTGAGCAAACCAGGATGTGAGAGGAAAATTTTCTTTTTTCCCCCTCTGGTTTAATAATGCAGCAGAATGTATTGTGTCCAAGCTTTAAAATGTGTCTCTGAGCTGTCACTGATGGGTGTCAGGACTTCAGCTGAACAGTGAGGCCAGGATACCCCTTCACAAAACAATCCCAGTCCATGAGGCAGCTGCAGGCTATAGGGAAAGGCGGCGGCCACAAGGTACAGCAATGGCAAACGAAATGATTATTATCGAAATTAGGCTGAGCTAGCATTTGTTTGAAATCCACTTTAAAAATGACCAGTAGGGCTCAGAAGCCTTTGTCCTGGCTGGCTTTTTATTTAGGGTTGTGGAAGAATGGGCTTCGTGAAGAGATATCATCTCTGCCTCCAGGGAGACACCAATATTGACTAAGACTTAAAAAGCAAATAGTATCAGATAACCTACGAAAATAAAGCAGGGAAAGTCATTATGCTTTTACTTTATTGATCCCCTTCCTGGGGACATGGAGAAAAAAACAACTTACATTGTGGAAGCTGGAAATCTCTAAGGCTACAACAACATGTTGTTAAAAAGTGGTGTGTTTATCTGCATGTGAGAAACAAGACATTGTATCGAGCAGTCTGGGAATTCGCTTAACATTAGATGAATAATGCCAGGCTGAGCCAGGAGGGAAAACACCCTCGCAAGGATGGTGCCCCTGAGTTGTTTCTATTTAATTATTGGCTGTGCTTTCTGAATAGATAAAAATACATTTAAAATGGCAATCTATCTGCTCAGTCCACAGATTCAAATGCTCATCTCAACTAGAAACACCCTACAGACATAGCATGAAATAAGTAATCATCACCATGGTCATGTGGCTTCCTTGTTTAAAACACTTAAATGCTTTATGCTGCCTTTAGGATAAGAGCCAAACTCTCCTGTGGCTTGCAAACTTCTCAGGATCTGGGCTTCTCACCCAGCCTCTCCTCCCCAGGCATCAGCTGTACATCATTTTCCTTAAGTGCCTTTCCTGGCATGTAGGGTAGGTGCCTTCACCACCTGCATCTTAGCCCCACCTTCTCTATGATGAAATGCATTACATGTTATTTTATGGCTTCTTTTACCTTCTGTCTTTTCCATTGGGTTCTAGGTAACTCTCTTCTCTTGCTGCTTTAAGATTCTCTATCTTCAATCTTTGGCATTTTAATTATGATGTCTCTTGGTGTGGTCCAATTTGGACTTAGCTTGTTTGGGACTCTCTGTGCTTTCTGAACTTGTATGTCTATTTCCTTTGTCAAATTTGGGATGTTTTCCTTCATTATTTTTTCACACAAGTTTTCAATTTCTTGCTCTTCCACCTCTCCTTCTGGCCCCCCTACGATTTGGATATTGGCATGCTTAAAGTCATCCCAGAAGTTTCTAAGCCTCTCCCCACTTTTTTCAATTCTTGTTTCCACTTTGTGCTGGTTGACAGTTTATTTCTTCCCTATGTTCCAAATCATTGGTTTGAACCCCATTTTCCTTCCCTTCACCCTTGGTTTTGTATATATTTTCTTGGTTTCACTTGGCTTAGTCTTTATTTCTTCCCTTCTGCATCTGCTGTATTTAAGCACATCTGTCAAGTAGGTGAGCCTCTTTATTACCAGCATTTTAAACTGTGCACCTATTAGGCTGGCAATCTGTTCATCTGTCAGGCTAGCTATTTCTATGTCACTTAGTTAGGCACTGGGACCTTGATTTGTTTCCTTTTTTGAATCATATTTCTCTGTCTCCTCATCTTGACAGGCACCTGTGTACCTCTGTGTCTTAGGTAGAGCTATTGCATCTGTTACATTGTAAGGAGCGGAGCCTTGGGTATTCATCAGTGTGGGTGACCCATTTTTAACACATTGTGGCACTGTATATGGGGAAGAAGTCTGAGAGGGAACAATGCCACTCGCTCAGCACATGACCCTTTTCCAGGCACTTCCCTTACTTCCTGTATGGGACTAGCTCCACTCTACTGGTTGGCCTGGCCATGGTTCCCAGAGTGGGTGGGTCTGTGGATGTTCCAAGACCCTGGGGGACTCTAAACAAACAGACTTTGCTGTGAGACGGGCAGTTTCTTCCTCTGCCCCAATTCCAGATGACTTTCACAGCCAGAAGCAATGAAGCTTTATCCCCTCCCCCCACCACCACCCTCAGCACTGGACCTGTGAGCCTCATGATCTGGCCTGGTGCTAGGAGCATTCAACAGGTGTCCCTACTGTGCCTGCACTTTCTGTTGGTTGGCCACAGTCTCTGTCCCACTGCAGCCGCTGCACAGCCAAACTGCACCATGCCACCAAACCACATCCTCTCTGTCCCTGCTCCGCCTCTCCTACCTGTCTGGATGAGTATTTCTTCTTTATATCTTTTGTTTGTTGGACTTCTATGCAGCTTGTTATTCTGGAATTTCTGATTGTCTCTAGCTTTGAGGTAGAGGCATTATTTTTGGTTGTGGAGAGAGAGACACGGTATCACTATCTATGCTTCCATCCTGGATTCTCTCTCTGAATGAATATCTTTTTGCTCCAGCTAGAAGCCACATGCTTCTAGGTACAGAGAAGGGAAGTGCCCCACCTTGAGGGAGTTTACAGTAAAGTGACTCAAAGATAAATCACAAATATGGTCAATGGGTAACATCTCCGTCAAAGAAAATATTGATTCAAACAAAAGCCTAAGTCTTGATCTAACAATAAGCAAAACTGGTATCACACTTTGGAAGTATATTACTGGATTATAGTATAAACTGTTAGAACTGTAGTGCTGTTTTTACTCACATGAATGCCCATGTGGATGGTTCAGAGATGAGAGTTGACAGGATGTTTCTATGGGGCCAAGCCAATGTTGTGCCTGTCCACAGGCCTACAGCCCAACTGCTCCTTCAGTTTTCTGCTTTGCTTTCTGGTGCCATTGGGGGTGGTGGCTGACTGGGGGAGAGGATGGGAAACTTGAGGGGGTGTTTTGAAATTTTTCAGAATGAGTAAAATAATTACTTGTAATATTGATCAGTGACATTATAAAGGAGAGCAGGGTGCATGCCCCAGTGATTCTATTTTTTTCCCTTTTCTTTGCTGTCACCCCTTTCCAATCTGAGCATTTAATAGTCTTTTGAAAAACAAACAGGTCAAAGACTTGAGGAAACATATGCCAATACCATTTAGCACATTTCCCTCCCAGACACCCACTTCCAACCCAGCCCTTTGCTGCTTGACAACCAAGTACTATTTTACTGTATTTTTTCCATTACTGTTTATCACCCTTTCTCCCACAATCCCCACATTGTGTCCATGTCCATGAGTCTTTTTTCCATTTTGCTCAATCCCTCCACCTTCTGACTAGCCCCCTTCCATAGCTTCATCCTACTCTCTATCTATGAGTCTGCCTCTATTTTGCTTGTTAGTTCAGTTTATTCATTAAATTCCACATATGAGTGAAATCATGTCTTTTCTCTGACTGGCTTACTTCACTTAGCATAATATTCTCCAGGTCCATCCATACGTCAAAATGTTTCTTCTTTTTTATGGCCAAGTAGTGTTTCATTGTATAAATATCCCATAGTTGTTTTATCCACTCATCTACTGATGGGTACTTGGGTTGCTTTCATATCTTGGTGATTGTAAACAATGCTGCAATAGACATAGGGGTGCTCATGTTCTTTTGAATGAGTGTTTTGGATTCCTTTGGGTCCCAGAAGTTGATCACTGGATCAAAAGGGAGATACACTTTAAAATTTTTGAGGTATGCTTTCCACAGTAGCTGCAGCAATCTGCATTCCCAATAACAATGTAAAAGGTTCCCCTTTCTCTACATCTTCACCAGCACTTGTTGTTCGTTGACTCATTAATGATAGACTTTCTGACAAGTGTGAGGTGATATCTCCGTGTGGTTTTAATTTGTATTTCTCTTACAATTAGTGACATTGAGCATCTTTTCATATGTCTATTGGCCATCTGTATGTTCTCTTTGGAGAAGTGTCTATTCAGGTCCTTTGCCCATTATTTAATTGGATTATTTATTTTTGGGGGGATTGATTTGTAAGTACTTTATACATTTTGGATATTAACCCCTTATCAGATATATTGGCAACTATGTTCTCCCATTCCATGGGTTATATTTTGTTGATATTTTCCTTTGCTATGCAACAACTTTTTAGTTTGATATAGTTACATTTATTTATTTTTACTTTTATTTTCCTTGTCTGAGGAGATATATCAAATAAAATATTGCTATGAGCAATGTCCAAGATTTTACCACCTATGTTTTCTTCTAGGATTTTTATGGTTTCAGGTCTAACATTTCAGCCTTTAATCCATTTTGGATTTATTCTTGTGTGTGGTGTAAGAAGGTGGTCTAGTTTCATTTTTCTGCACATATCTGTCCAATTTTCCCCACACCACTTATTGAATAAACTCTCTTTAGCCCCTTATATGTGCTTGCTTCCTCTGTCAAATATTAATTGACTATAAAGTTGTGGACTTATTTCTGGGCCCTCTATTCTGTTACATAGATCTATGTGTTTATTTTTATGCCAGAACCATACTGTTTTTGATTACTTTAGTTTTATAGTATAGTTTGATATTAGGTAGCATGATTCCTCCAACTTTGTTCTTCTTTCTCAGGACCGCTGTTGCTATGTGAGGCCTTTTGTGGTTCCATATACATTTTTGAAATATTTGTTCTAGTTCTGTGAAATATGTTGTTGGAATCTTGATAGGAGTTGCATTGAATCTATAAACATTTTAATGATGTTAATACTTCCTATCCATGAGCACGATATATGCTTTCACTTATTTGTATCTTCTTCCATTTCTTTTTTCAGTGTCTTATTATTTTCCAAGTACAGGTCTTTTACATACTTGGTTGGAGTTATTCCCAGGTATTTTATTCTTTTTGGAGCAATTGCGAATGGGATCACTTTCTTAATTTCCTTTTCTGGTAGTTCATTATTGGGATATAAAAATGCAACTGATTCCTGGATATTAGCTTTGTATCCTGATACTTTGCCGAATTCATTTATCAGTTCTGGTAATTTCTTGGTGGACTTTTTAGGGTTCTCTGTGTATAGTATCATGCCATCTGCAATTTAAAACAGTTTTACTTCCCCATTCCAATTTGGATGCCTTTTATCTCTTCTTCTTTTCTGATTACTATGACTAGGACTTTCGGTATTATGTTGAATAAGAAATGAAAGTGGACATCTGTGCTTGGTCTCAATCTTAAGGGGAATGCTGTAGTTTTTGCCCATTAAATATGATACTGGCAATGGGTTTGTTGACAGCCAAGTACTGACAGCATTGCTTTCTTCTCCTCACTGGGCCCTGCTTTGCTATGGAATTCAGCATGGTTTTCTCCCTCTCTGAACAGGCACAGGATAGAGCTGACTTCTAAACATTGTACCATATTTTTCCATTTCAGATACCATGACAAAGTTATTCTTATTCCTGAAAAGATTTAGCATATATCTCATCAATAACTTGCCAGTTATGCAGCCTCTATAACAAAAATCACTTCTTGATTTTTCTCCTGCCATTTTGAGACCTTCTTAGGTGAATTTAATATGCCTAATTCAGTAGAACAGTGTATATTAAGCCATTGGCATTCAGTCCCATTTTAAAAAGCTGGCTTTTGTTCACCATTTGGGAAATAATATTATTGATCTAGAAAATCAGAACAAAGGACAAGAGATGTGAATGCTCACAAGTGTAATCAGATCTATTCATACTACAACGGAAAGGCTCTCTTCTCCAAGGAGCAAATCACCCCTCTCAAGTTAGTACTGACCCAGAGACCCTGAGTTTAGGGGCCTTTACAGTTAACTTTGTTAAGTTGCATCACAAACCAGCTGGGAGACTCAAGGTCCTTGACAAAGAACTGGCTTCCTGATGAATTCTTTCCTTTGTTGGAGCCCTCAAATGCCCAAGTCCCCGCTGGCAGAACCATCAGATCTTCATTTGGTCAAAGGGAAACTTGCTGAGAACAAGTTACACTTACAATACCATCCTCACTGCCCTCTAACCCTACTGCTAACTTGATGGACAGCTCCCCTTGTACCCCTTGTACCCCTTGGGAACATATTTGCAAACACCCCAAGTTAAGGTAGAACTGATAATAAACTCAGATATTTAAGGTTTTAAAGTAACAGTTCTTCTGGAGAAGACAAACCAGGATTTTCTACTTACACAGCAAGATGGTCCAGGGGCCAATGCATAAGGTGATTTCAGATGGGGTCTAATAGCACCCTATTGTTGCAGCTGTGAGGTAGGGGCACAGGGGAAGCCTGTGAGGAGAAGAGTGCAGAGGAGAGGAGAGTCCTCAGGGTTAGCTGTCTCTGGAAATGCCCCCTGCCTCATCCACCCATGTGGGAGACAGAGGTGAAGGACAGGTCCCAGCAGACATACCTTGTGTATGGGATAGTGGAGTCCATGGTGTGTGGGGGAAGCAGCTCCTGAGCCCCAATAGCACCCATGTCCATGCGTAGAGGGCATGGACACAGATTTCTGAAGGGGATTTGGGATATCCTCCTCCAGCTCTGACACCCATTCAGACAGGACACAGGCTCTCTGCGGTTATGGGACCAGATGATCATGGAGGTGGCTATGGAAACCCATAGGGGTTTCAAGAGTGAATGCCAAAATGTTGGGGAAACCTGGGACCCCACCATGAGAATGTTCACTTCACTGTGTGCAAATTCATCCAGCCTTTCTGTAAAGCTATTTGCTGGTAACATACTGCATTGCAAATGTTTCAAAATGTACCTCCCCCTCAATCTAAGCCATTGTATTCTGGGAATGCGTATTAAGCAAAAATAGATGTGGCTATTTATGAACTTTTTTAAAAGAAATAATCTAAATGTCCAACTACAGGGAAGATAATTCAATAAATTATGGCAAGTCATGCCACTCTAAAGGGCATAAAAATGTTATCCACATAGTTTTTAGTGTTGTGGTGAAAATACCCAATATGATATTAAGTGAACAAAGTAGCTCTTTGGGCAAACAAAGTATATTGCCAGTTATGGAATTCGAAAGGGAGGCTCTAAGAAAGTGTGGCATAAATTTCTAATATTCCATCACCTGTGGTATGCAGCATTTATAAGAGACTTTTTTTCTGTTATATTCTAAATTTTCTAGAGTTTTTATAGAAACTGCTACTACTTCTATCAATTACTTTTATACTTGGAAAAAAGGATATTTAAACCTGCTCTGATCATACCATCACTATCAACTTCATCAAAAGTTGTAACTTATAAAATGATATCCTATTTCTGAAGAACATTCATCATCAAATTAACACACAAAGAACTGTGGTATAGGCCAAGCAAGATGTGTGAAATAGACTATGCCCACACTTAGCTCAGTGATCTGGAGCAACTCAGATTATCCTCATCGTATGACATTGGATTTGAACCATTGCTATGACCAGCCAAAGTAGTCTCACCCAAACTCCAGAGGAAAAATGCTTAGGGATCCCACTAGTCATTTGCATCATGTAAAGGGTGGGGGAAGATAAGAGAATAAAGGTGGTCGAATACATGTCAACAGAAAGAAACTAGACCTCAGGTGATGAGCATTCAATGTATTATACAGATATATTATAAAGTGCTATACCTGAAATTTATGTAATGTCATTAACCAATGTTACCCCAATAAATTTAATTAAAAATTATAATATTACTCACATGTGAACAGCATCAAGTTCTCACTACTGTGGTACGTAAAACCAAAATAAATGTATGAATTAATTACCAAAAAAACCCTCTCTGAACCAGAACACCTTATTAAAATTCCTAGTTGGTGACTTTCTGCACTTAATTAATCAGCTTCAGTTCCTTTCTTGGTCAAATGATAATAATAGTACTGATGGGGGCAGGTAGGTTTAGCAGCGTTAAATATAGACCTGCTACATGTTTTGGTGTAGACTTGTTCCTTGTTGTTCTGGGGAATACCAAACTGGTGAAAGCCAAGCAGAAAGGCTTTTTCTCAGCATTTGCCTCTTCTCTCTGAACTGGGAGTCAGTTATGGCACTGAGATGCTTGTTTGGATAAAGCCTTATTATTTAAACTATTGTTTTATTTTAAAGGAAATGAAATTCTGTGTCCTGAGGAAAGCTCAAGTTATCTTTCTCCTTTGACCCAGTGCTTACATGGCCTACTTTGGCATGGTTTGGAATCTATTTTTTTTCCACCTCATTTCTTTTACACAGGAGTCCCATAGAGATTGTGTATTGTTGATATACAAGTAACATTTGGAAAGGAAATCGGAGGAATGGGGAACTAAAGTGAACAAGTTTGCATAAAATAAATGGGGAACTTCCTAATGGAGCTAAGAACATAATTATGCCAAAGCTGTGAACTCTGCAGAATACCACTGCCTGTGGAGGCCCCTGAGTTCAGACAACCAGCCTATTTTTACCTTTATGCCCCCAAGCACATGCCTCCAGCCAAAATCATTAGAGCCTTGTTTTATATGAAGTCCTTTGTTCAACTTTGTGGAGGATAAAGCCAAATGGAGCCCACAAGTCAGAAGGGATTACTTTAGCACTTTACCAAGTATACAAACCCATGTAAACACAACTAAGAAAGAAGGAAAAAGCATGAGTTCAGGATACGAGAAAGGAAAACAAACAAAGCTAGAAAATGGAAATAAGGCATTGCATGTTAGACTTTGGGATTTTAAAAATTGAGTTTCAAGCAAACTCCTCCATTTGATATCTGCACAAACTTGTGAGTGAAACCTAGCAGGGCTTATTATCTCCATTATCACCATCGCTGAGATGTGGAGATGAAATCATTTGACTAAATTAACCACCCACTTACACACACACACAGCATGCTATCAGAGTCTGACTTGAACCCAGGTGTCTCAGCTTCTCATCTGCTCCACCAGGACAGGGATTTGAATGGGAAGGAGAGAAAATGGGTTTCTGAACATCCTTGGGGCTGTGCATGAGCCTCTACAGGTTCTATTATCTATGGCTAACAAGAACACAAGGTCAGTGCCATGTGACAGTTTTCTCAGTCAGCTTAGCAAAATCCTGGGACCTAAGGGAAGCACAGACTCTTCTATGTACCAAGGCTGCTCATGCTGTATCTGTTTCCTGTGAACCACTTGTAATATTCCCAAGGATTTTCTTTAAAGCCACAGATCAGCAATTTCCCTGTGTGTACAGTCACTGATTCACCAACATATATGCTTTGGACAGTGCAGTGGCTCTTTTCAACAGGAAGTTAACAGGTAGCAAGCCCCTCTCCTCGTACCCAAATCTAGATTCGAGAGCTGAATTGTGTGTGCATCATCCCTCTCCTGTCTGCAGCTCAAGGGACTAAACCCTGCACCATCACCTAGATGTTGTCCTGAGAGGGAGTCAAGTCCAGCACCTAGAACTCGTCTCTTCTTCCAATATCTGCCCAGTCCCCAATGAGTATCTTGATGTTACTATTTTATTGTGCCTCCTCCTTTTCCTCTGTCCATAGAGAAATGGTGGAAGTATGGGAGAGGCAGAGCTGATGATTAGGAATGCTTTAGGTGTGAGTTTCCAGCCAACCAGAGGCATGAGGCCAGCAACTGTCTCCTCTCCCCCAACTCCTTCTAGATGTCCAGGATTGTGTGCAGCGAAGAGTCACAACCTAAGAACCTAAGATCCGTTCTATGTTCAGGGGTAGAAAGAGTCTCTGGGAAAGAAATTGTCTCTAAAGATGAGAGCTGGGACATGCAAGAGTTGGATTGTTACTGAAGTGATCGTGCAGGTAGAAGAGAGAATAAATGCAATCGTGCTATTGGCCCCTGGAGCCCTAATTCACTCAAAACCTTTAATAAATACCTTCCTGGTGTCAAGCACTATGTGTTATGGTCTGAATGTTTGTGTCCTCCAAATTCACATGTTGAAACTCCAACCCCCAAGGTGAGAGTGTTCAGAGATGGGAACTTTAGGAGCTGGTAAAGTCATGACAGTGGATCCTTCCTGATGGGATTCATGCCCTTGTACAAGAGAGTTCAGCAAGGCCCCTCCCTGTCTGCTCTGTGAGGGCAGTGTGACGCCACCATCTATGAACCAGGAAGCAGCTCCCATCAGACACTGAATCTGCCAGCACCTTGATCTCAGACTTCTAGCCTCCAAAGTTATGAGCAATGTTTCTTATTTATAAGCTCCTGAGTTCATGGTACTTTTGTTATGGGAGCTCAAATGGCCTAAGAAATTATGGTAGGTGTGATAAATGCAAAGAATAATAAGATATAAACCTCCCCACAGGGCCTTAAAAATCAAGCTTGGATTCTAGAGAAAGGGTCCTGTGCTGAAAAACCGAACAAACGAACATAAATTTTGAGAGTTCTTTCATTAAAATTGCTGTAAAACGACTTAAGACATTGAAAGCACAAGACATCCCCACTGAAGCGAGTGTGTGACAAGGTATTCAGGAACTGGACAGGATGCATTTGGAGTGCTCTGGAGCCTGAAGAAGCAGCAACCTGAACAAGGGGAAGCAGGCCAGATCTCATATCTGCCTTCTAGGCAGCTTCAGGGAGCCGGAGAACAGAAAGGGAAAGTGTTATTAGGCAAAGGACAGTGTCCTGAGCAAGTGTGAGAACTGCCTCTTGGGACTCCTAGAGCTAGTGGAGGAGGAACAGAAAGGCTGACTATTCTCATTTTCTGTGATCTGCATTGCTCTTGGTCGGTGGGGTTTGGGGAAACCACTGCTGCATTGAAAGCAAGAGAAACTTCTATTTCGTGGAAATCTGTTAGCAAGCCAGAAAAAGCATGTGTAAAAAGACATGAGTGTTTTAATCAAATAAATCATGCCAAAACACAATTATCATTTAATGATCGAAAAACTGTCAGCATCCTTGATGTAAGTAACTATAAATGGGAAGCCATTTACATTCAATTGGGGTTACTAGGAGGGTAAAGGAGAGTAGATTTCTTGGTTAGTTAAAATTAAGTTTGGTCACACATAACAGAAAACCACAAACTAACAGGGTGGGGTTTTTTTTTGTTTTTTTTGTGTTTTTTTCTAGCAAGGTACAAGTTTACTTCTCTGTCACTGAAGAAGAGCAGCACAAGGCTGCTAAGTGGTCTTGAGGACCCATACTCTAATGTTTCCTGTCGGACATTCCCAGTGCAGGCATGGTCATTGCATGCATGCCCTGAAAATGTCAAAGGCCACTCACCTCATGGTCCAAAATAGCTGCTGCAGCTCCAGCTATCTCCTCTTCAAGGAAGGAAGAAGAAAGAAGTGCAGTAGAAATGCAAAAAGCACTATTTCTAGTAGTCTATGCCTTTCAAGAAAACTTCCTGGAAGTCCCACTCAACATCTTCACTTATATTTTATTGGCCACAACTTAAGGACACTTCAAACATCAAGGGAGGCTAGAGAATGGGATGTTGAGTGCCCAGCTAAACATAGTGGCTTGGTTTTCAAGAAGCAGGCAATGGGTGGGTAGTAAGTGATGGTCTTTTCTCCCTTGTCCTTTCTTCAGGCTGTGTTGCCTCCCACCTCCCTTATCCCACCTCATTCACGGTGCTCTGGCTTCCTATATGCCCCTGAAAGTGGTGCATCATGAAGGTCACATTCCCACAATAGAGCACAATAGGACCTAGCCACTCAGATTAGATTGAGATTTAACAAAACTTCTAGAATTTACAGTGTGCCAAGGCTTATACCAAGTACCTTCCTCTGCTTTGTTCTCAGGACTGTGGCCTACAATCTGTGACAACACAACTCATCAAATGTTACAGTACTCCAGGAAGGCACACAGGAGCTACTGGAGAAGGTGGGATGCCAGGAATACTTTGCATGTATCCTCCTTCCTCTGTTCTTTTCCTCTCTCCTCGCCTTTCTCCTCCTAAGAAGCAGAGGAGGGCAGAACTAACTGGGGCACTGGCATTACAGCAAGCGGAGGTGTACCCAGAGATATGTGTTCAATGGGCTTACAAACCAACGCCTCTCAGCTTTTTGTCTCTCTGAGAGCCACTCTGGTCGTTAGAGGTGGAAATCTAATTCTGCTCGGTTTACTATCGTGTCAACATTTCCCTGCTTTTAAACTATTCAAGCTTCAGGCAAAATGTGGTGGCTGACACTTTTTCCCATCACTATCCCCAAATTTCATCCTTCTGCAAAGGAATTATTTGGGCTGCCTTTTCAAAATTTTGAATTCTCCACAAGAATAGTAATAATTCTTCAGTGGGTCCTTGTTATTCTAAGAAATGATTGTACACACCTAAGTGAGGAACAAAGAATATAAAAGAAAGAGAGAGCAAAGATTGGAGGGCATAGACAATGACAGAGCTGTGTCCAGTTTAAAAGTCCCTGCTTGTGAGAGGGGTGGCATTTTGAGCATTTTTAGTAGTTTGCATTTCAGTGTGAATTATTTTTAGAATTGCACTTAAATAAAGCTATAAAACCTTAATTGCAGGCTTATTCATCACTGATAATGTAGATAATTTTTGAATAGGGCAGGTGATATTTTAATTTTTCACAGACCCTTCAAACTGTTGCTTGGATATTTTGCAGAGGTTGGAGCCTAATTGCTGCAGAAAATGGTAACAAATAATGACCAACTCTTCCATGTATTCTATGATTTTGGTCTTGGTTCCTATGTAGATTGATTTCAAAGTAAACCTGTGAAGATTAATCTCTCCCACTGAAGTGCAGTTAGGAAACAAGATTATGGCATTGGCAGGCAAATAAACAGCTGTTTATCATTTTTTTTAAATGTCACCAGTTATTACATACTGTACTTTTTAAACGGAAAATCCCCACATTTCAGAGCATGCTATGTGTTCTGTGGTCTCTCAAAACTAACGAGCTATCTGAATTTTTCTGTGGTCCTCTCAAGTTTCAAAATAATGATACTTAGAAGGCATTTTGCAGGGTTTGCACCAATCAGGGTCACACAGTTGTGAAAATCCTGTGTTGTGAGGGCAGACAGCATCGTTGGCAGTCTGCCAGTGGATTTGCGCTGTTCGGCGCTCTGGAAATTCTGAAGGTGTCAGCAACTCATTGGTTTACCAAGTATCTGCCCCTTTGCCTATTTGAAATGCTTCTTGCTGGCTGGGGAAGCTTTAGGAACTTGTAATTTCTTGCTTCTCAAGTTATAATAATTAAGACATATCTGTTGAGTTTAAGTTAACACGAG
Source organism: Noctilio leporinus (assembly GCA_004026585.1). Classification (NCBI taxonomy): domain Eukaryota; kingdom Metazoa; phylum Chordata; class Mammalia; order Chiroptera; family Noctilionidae; genus Noctilio; species Noctilio leporinus. The sequence continues at coordinate 133,351 of PVIW01001631.1, read as the reverse complement.
AAACAAAAACATACAATCCTGGAAAAGGATGTCTGGGCTTCTTGCAGCCTGTTGCAGGGCAACAAACACTGGCTTTGAATTAGATTTCAGTCCTTTACCTTCAAGGTGGTTTTGGGCAAATCACATCACCTCCTTGAGCCCCAGTTTTGGCATTTATGAAATGGTGATACAAATGTCTATTTTGCGGGGTTGTCATGAAATTTAGAGATAATATATTATGTCTAAAGATCAAAACTATGGCATTTTAAAAATCACCCCTTCGATGTTAGATACCTTAGTTGCTTTTTGTGATTCATTATTATAAAAAAATAGACAAATCTGGGCACAGAGATTCTTCAATCCAAAAGGTAATGAACTTACCTTGGATCCCGTCTGCCCTGACTCCTCAGAATTTCACCTTCTCCAGTAGCAGCAGAATATCTTCCTTTGATTATGGAGGGTAGGGAAAGGGAACAGAATCATATTAAGGAACACACCAAGTTTCAATAAAGTCATACATCCAGAATCCTTTTCTGTTACAAGGGACCATCCTGCCTGGATTCTGTTCAGTGGCTCAGGTGAATTTCATGAAGAACTTTGCTGTTGATGTCCTCCACTACAGAACGAGGGCAGTGACAGCAATAGCAATCCACAAACCTGTTATTTCATGAGTCTGTGATATTAGGGCACCCTCTCTGTGTATGGCTTGCTTCATCAAACTTCTCTTTTTCTGTGTGTGTTTTTCCTCATATCTACTTTGGATATAAGTGTATATATATATATTTTCTAACTCCTTCTTTTATTCCATCACTGATTCAAAATATAAAATTAAAACCCTTAACATTTTTTTTCCTAGTTAAAGATGGCAAGTGGATCTCAAGTATTTCTCTCCATTCTCTCCTAAAACCTCACAAAGCAACCCAAAAGGGGTTAGCAAATAACAAACAGTTGTCGTCAATTGAAAATCCGCACAGATCAGAACAGAAGGAGGAAAAATGATGGGGGAATTTGCAGCTGGATAACAGAAGGTATCTCTTCAGTAGAAAGAGAACCAAATCCAAGGAAGATGAATTCAAAGCCTGCGATTAGGAAAGCCAGGAGGCAGAACTCTGGAGTTCAAGAATTAGCTGCACGGACCCTCCTAGAATAGTGTTGAAAATGGTGGTGGAAACAAGAGGATTCAATAAAAATCTCTGTAAGAAGCAGTTGGGTCCCAAATCTCCGCTTCATCCTCACCTGATGGAAAAAGGTTCATGTTCAACAAGCCCATCTACACAGAGAGTTCCTCATCTGCCGTTTAATGCTCTAGCCTTAAGTGTGGGCAGGTAGCAGAAGGCCGCTAGTCACCTGTGGAAAGCTGTTATCATGTAAGAGAGAAACCACAATGAACTGAATGCTGTCCGCGTACCCCCACCCTCACTGAAACCCATACCCCATACGTTGAATTCTAATCCCCAAGGTGATGGTGTTAGGAGATGGGGCCTTTGGGTGGTGATGAGCTCATCAAAGTGGAGCTCCCATGATGGGATTAGTGTCCTTATAAAAGAAACCCCAGACAGCTCTTGTGAGGACACAGTGAAAGGACGGCCATTTATGAAAATAGGAGCAAACCCTTATCAGAGAGCAAATCTTCCAGTGCCTCGATTTTGGACATCCAGCCTCCAGAACTGTAAGAAGTCTATAGTCTCCAAACAGACTCAGAGACCAAAGCATATAACACTAACTTGGAGGAAACTATATAGAAAGAGCAAAACCAAGACAGAACGTTAATGTATGTAGAGAAATAAAAGAATACATCACATTCTGTGAAAAAGCAACCCTTAGAAATCACAGTATAATAGCAACAAGCTGGAGAGAGGTATTAAAAGATAAAATTGGGGAAACACACAAAGCAATAGAAAATAGGAATGAAAAGATATTTGGAAATTGAGTCCAGATTGTCCAAACATAAATAATAGGGATGAAAGCAATCATCAGAGAAACAGTTCAGAGTTTTCCAGAACAGATGAAAGTAAGTTGACTGACTGAAAGGGACAATGGGTGAAAATGGACCTGCACTAGGGTAAGTCACTGTAAAGTTCCAGAACACTGGGACAAGAGAGGATTCTGTGGAAATCTTTCAGGGAACAAAAATGGTTTCCTATAGCAACATGTATCAGAATTGCATGGATTTCTCAAAATAACACCAGAAACAGATTAGGGTGAAAAATGGCTTCAAATTTCAGAAAGGAAATGCATTCCTATCTTGATATCCACACCCAGATGAACAATCATTTATATGTGAGGATAGGTTTTGAAATGTTTTTAGTCAAGCAGACCTGCCATTCATCCTTTTGAAGGGAATTTCCTAAGACATGTCTACAGGGGAGTCAACCCAATGAGAGGTGAAGGGTATGTAGGGGATGATCAGGAAGGGGGAGCAGGGTGACAGTTGTGTAGTGGGCCCAGATGGCATGGATGTCATTGGAGCAAACTAAATAAACAAAACCCCAGCACATATTACCTCCAGGGAAAACAAAAAGTAATGCAGGAAAAGAAATCATAGATTTTACTTGTCTCAGCAGTGAATGACATTTACATAGTCTAAATAAGGTAAGCCCCCAAATTAAACACAGTTATAACATAACCTCATTGGGAAGATGAGAAACTGGAAGTGTGTGTGTGTATGTGTGTGTGTGAGAGAGAGAAAGAGAGAGAGGGAGAGGGAGAGGGAGAGAGAGAGAGAGTTGGGGGGTGGTTGGGGAGAGAGAACACTAAATACAAAATTTATAGAGTGAGAAACCAATGAAGCATAATCTGGAAAATCAGGAAGCAGCACTATAAACATATTACTAGAAATGCAAAATTAATTCCAAGAGAAACAGCTTAAAAGAGCTGAAAATAGTTGTTTCTGTGGAATAGAAGACTCTTTAAGTTATTTGCATGTATAACTTCAATGAAAAGAAAACAAAAAGGAAAAAATCAGCCAAGTGGGAAATATCAAGAATAATACTTTTCCAGTAAGCATTCTTTTAAAAAATAATTTTTTTCTTTAAATAAGTTCCATTTTATTTATGTGACACAAATTTCCTCTCCCTGTAAAAAGAAAAGTTTAAGCCCTGGCTGGTGTGGCTCAGTGGATAAGGTGCTGGCCTGCAAACCCAAAGGCTGCTGGTTCGATTCCCCAGCCAGGGCACATAACCAGGTTGCAAGCCAGGTCTCCAGCCAGGTCCAATGCCGGAGGCAGGTGAAAGGCAACCATACATTGATGCTTCTCTCCCTTCTTTTCTCCTTCCCTGCCCTTCTCTCTGAAAATAATGAATAAACTCTTAAAAAAAAAAAAAGTTTACTCTCTACAGAAAAGGATATTCTTAGTCCTAAAAATAACAACTAAGTGGGATTGACTTTGGGGGGAATGGGTGGGTGGGGAGGGGGACAGAGGGGAGCAAAAAGGGGATGGATGTAATACAACAACAATAAAATAAAAAAAAAATAACAACAACCAAATTTAAGAAGTTACATACACTGAGCATAAATAGCCTTGGTTTCTTTATTCAAAGAGATATAATTTACATAAAATAAATGCATCTACTTAAATTTCATTTCACTTTGCATGCTGTGTAACTTCTACCACAATCAAGATGCAGATGCTGTGACATTTCCATCATTCCTAGAAATTCCCTGTGTCCCATCCCAGGCAATCCCTTCCTGATGTGTCCTTTCTCAAGTTTCATCTAAACAAAATGAAATATGCATAGCATGTACTCTTTTGTGTATGGCTTCTTCCTAATGCAGTTAAGTTTTATTCACATTGTATCAGTGGTTCGTTCCTTTTGTTATTGAATAGTATTCTGTTGTATTTGTTTAGGTAAAAGTTTTTGACAAAATTGGGACAGTTATTATTATTATTTTTTTAATTTCTCAAGTCTCTTGATTTCCAGCTCTTTCTCCTCACCAGCAAACTCCCTCCGTGGTCAATTATCAAAAAGGGAACAAGGATCTGACAGCGAAGTGAGATTCTTCTGGGTAACCCAGCTTGGTTGCTTAGCAACAAACAGAATAACTGTATTTGTTTAGTATTCTGAACAAAGAGGTAATCATCTTTTAAACCCAGTTAGAGGGAAGACGATATGATTCCAAGTAAAGTGGAGGAAAAACTAAAAGACATGAGAATGAAAAGAACAAACATCTAGTAAATAAAAGCATAATGACACCTCCTCTACTCATACTTTTGGGTCCCATCAAGTGTTCTGTTTAAGACCAAGGAACCCACATTTATATTAAATCCCATGGAGTAAGGCACTGATGTGCAAAAGTTTTTAAAAGGCACAAATAAATGATGCTAGAAATAATTATAATTTATGACCAAAATAAAGAGAAACATGTTAACCTTTATTAATATTAATACAAGAATCGTTTCCAAATGAAGGAGAAAATTTCTCCTATGTTTATGTCCCTTCCAAATAGAAGAAAAGAAATCTATTAGACATTATTCTTCCATTTCTCATACTGAGTAACTGTTTTCCATAGTGAAGGTGCTAACGTATATTTGCTTGCCCAGTTCCTTTTTAATTTTTTTATTTTTTATTCACATTTATTAGTAATTGCACATTTATATAATTTACTAAATGTTCACCTGGTTCCTTAATCTCAAAAAGAATGGCATCCATTTGGCAGGTGATGTTGCTAACAGAAGTTTTTTAATTTCCTCAAGAGTTTTGCCAACTTGATACTATTACTTCCTTCTCATTATCTGTGTCCCCCTCCTCGACCACAGTATTACCCAGCAGAAATAGCTCTGCTAAGAATCATAAATTTAATGAGCAGAATATCCCCCAGCCATTTAATGCAAAATGTTTAATAATCAATCAGAGATCCGTTTCACTTAGTTTTGCAGGGTTGAGAGGGAGACAAAAACCCTTCACCATCATTTTTCAACTGTCCCTGGAGCTGTTCCCCATTTGCCTCCTGACGACAGATTTCTTGGTTAAATCATGCCCCAAGGGAATGGATACAAAATTCTGGTCGCACAGCTTTCTGTCAGTGCCTGGGTATCTGGTAAAAGACAGCTTTGCAGTTTCATTTATTTTAGGGGCAAAGTTGACTACCAAATAATTGGGTTCATATCCCTCCTTTCCTTAGGATGGCAAGGAAGCATTCTCCGAGAACATGTTTATTGCAGCCTTCAAAGTGAAAGGAGATAGGGACACACATCTCACAGAGCTCCTATCTTTTTATTTCCAGTCTAACGATAAATGTTCTGGTCTTCTCTGGTTTTGAATCGTAAAAGATGTCCGCCAGTGTTCCGAATTGTGTGTGCTGTTAAGAGTGCTCTCAGAGGCAGATAAACAGGAAGGCAGGACCTGTCAGACCTTGCAAAACCAAAACACATCCTGGGGCCCCACACAATTAATGAAAAATCTCACAGCTCCACAGCTCCAGCAAGTGTGGCTGCTGCTGCAGAACTGAGGTGTAATGACTTCTGAGTTACTAAGTGCCCACAGTGTTTTACTCCCTGTTGTGACATTTTGTGGCTGTGGTTTCTGCTTGGGGGAGATTTATCAGTTAAAAGAATAGACTTGATGGAAAAGTACCTCTTTGCACATTTTAACAGATTCTGGTTCACAACTGCCACTTTTACAGCAATTTACTTAAATTGATTCTCCTTTGGGTTAAAAGACTGAGACACTTAGAAGAATGTGTCCATGTTTCTAACATTTTAAAATAGACAAAACAAGAGCCAGATTTCATATTGGTTAATTTTTAACAGTTTTCTCAAGGGTAGATAATGGTAAAATAAAAATAACCAAAGGCCTTTTAAAGAACGTTTAATTTATTTTCAGAGAGAGGGGAAGGAGGGGGGAGAGAGAGAAAAACACTCATGTGAGGTCTATCAGTTAGTTTCCTCTCTAAGATGCCTGTGCCCCAACCCAGGCATGTGCCTCAATCAGGAATCAAAGCAGCAAACTTTCACTTTACAGGATGATGTCCAATGAACTGAATCACACTGGTCAGGGCACCAAAGGTTTTGAATCAGAGTAGGGTTCCTCTGAGATTCAGATCTAGGGACAGCAGTGGCACTGAGACTTCCCATTGGGTTCCCTCTCATCCCTTCTTTAGCTTTCTGGATTTTATTTTATTTTTTCTCTTTTGTTGTGAATTCGTAGGGAGAGGGCAAAAAACTAACAGCAATAAGGAAAAGATATGATCCCTGTACAGTACTAATTAAATGGACACTTTAAAAAGTGGTGCACCGTTGGCTTTCCCAAGACATTTCATTTTTCAGCCGTGCTGATGATCAGGCTGTGTTAGCAAATAATTTGTTCAGCATCTCCTAAGTGTGAGGCACTAAGTATGAAGAGTAATTCTCAAAGGACCTCGAGGGCCCTCCAAAGAAGTTTTTGTAATTGGTGGGCATGCAGGGAAATAAAGGCACAAGCGCTCAGGAACCGCAGGTGGCCCCAGCTGATGGAGGGGCGGGGGAGGGAAAGCCATCATTTTAGCAGCCCAGTAAGGAGGAATTTTTCCATAACAGTTTTGGGGCTTCCATGCAAAGCTAGTAGGAGAAGTTCAGATGGAGCCAAGGATCTGTTATCATAGAACGTCTCGTCTGGAATGAACTGCAGAAATTGTTGCTAATGATTATAAATAGAGGAGGACCTAGGGGTTGGGAAAATAGCTTGGGGCACAGTGAATTGTAGAAAATAAGCCAGGGCTGGGGAGCTAGGGGAGGTAGAATGTGACGTGACTGCCCAGGATTTGGGGTTGCACCCGTCTATCAAGGAGGGGCCTGGGGAGTGAGGGGTGAGGAAGGTCATGTCAGGGTGCCTTGCCCACAGGGGCTCTGGCCCCAGCTTTCCCAGAGGCAGTGAAAACCAGATACGCACGCTGCTTCACCCTTAGCCAAGCCTGGCTGAGCACGCTCAGTGCTTCCAAAGCATCTTCCAGTCTCTGCAACCATGACCACTCTGGGGCATAGGAATCTTCCAGGGAAATCAGAGGAGGGAGACAAAAAGTGGCTTCCTCTCATGCACAAACTGGTTGAGAGCAGAGCCAGGCCTACCACCCAGATATTTTAACTGGCCTTGTATCGTGCCGCCCAATCTACTGGTCTCCTGTCCACTGATGTGCAAAGGCGTCTGCCAAAACCACGTTCCAAGGACAGATCTGCTCTGAATTTGGCAGAGCGGCCTTGAATGCAGGTTTTTCCACCTCAGCACTGCTGACATTTAGGGTAGGGTAATTCTTTGTTGTCGGGGGCTGTCCTGCACACTGTAGATGTTCAGCAGGTCCCCTGTGCCCTACCCACAAGAGCCAGCAGCACTCCCGGAGTTGTGACAACAAAGTATACCATCTCTAGACTTGCCGAAAGTGTATTTTTCAGGAGACAAAATCATTGCTGCTTGAAAACCATTGCTCTGGTGTGTCTATAAATATGGTGGCAGTACTCCCTGACTTTGTATGATAGGTGTCATCAAAACTAGTTTGATGCCAAAAAGGGGGTGGAAGAAGAAGATCTGAGTGTGCCATCATGATCGCAGACTTGAGAAACTGAGCCCATCCAGGACTGCGGGGTGGTGATGGACAGAACATGATGGAAAGCGGAAGTCAGAAGGCTAGCCATCTAGCCCTGGCCCTGATGCTTGTCATCTGTCTGTAGCCATGGAAAAATTATTTCTTCTGTTTTTTACCATTGTATTCCTTGTGTCTAATTGAGGTTACTTCTTTTTATAAATAATGTTTTATTTTTCAATTACATTTAACCTACAGTATTAGTTTCAGATGCATGACATAGTAATTAGACATTTTATAACTTTTGAAGTGGTCACCCCAATATACCTACAATATCATTGACTATATTTCCTATGTTGAACTTTACATCTCCATGACTATTTTATAACTACCAATTTGTTCTTAATCCCTTCACCTTTTTCAACCAACCTCCCTAACTTCCCTTCCATCTGTCAATCATCAAAAAATATTTTCTGTATCTAGTTTATTTTCATTTTGTTTGTGCTTTTTTTTTTTTTTCAGTTTCCATGTAGAAGTGAAATCATGCAGTATTTGTCTTTGTCTGATTTATTTCACTTAGCATATACCCTCTAGGTCCATTCATGTTGTTGCAGATAAGATTTCATTGTTTTTTATGGCTGAATCCTAGCCCATTGTATATATGTACCAGTTCTTCTTTATCCGTTCACCTATTGATGGACACTTAGGTTGCTTCCATATATTGGCTACTGTAAATAATGCTGCAATGAACATATGGATGCTTATGTCTTTTCAAATAGTGTTTTGAATTTCTTCAGATAAATACCCAGAAGTGGAATTACTGGATCCTTCTTTGTACTTGCTGTAGCCTTTGTTTTAAAGTCTATTGTGTCTTGTTTAAGCATTGGTAACCTAACTTTTTTGTTTGGTTGTTTTCATTTTCTTGAATTACCTTTTTCCATCCCTTTATTTTCAGTCTGTGTGTCTTTTAATTGGAAGGGAGCCTATTGTAGGCAGCATATGTAATAAGGGTGATGTTTTCTTACCCATTCAGCTACCTCTTTTCTTTTGTTTGGAGCATTTGATCCATTTACATTTAAAGTAACTATTGATAGGTAAGTAGCTATTGCCATTTTATTGTTCATATTTTTTACATTATTTTGCTGCTTCTTTTCTAAAAAGTCCCTTTAACATTTCTTGTGATGCTTGTTTGATGGTGATGAATTTCTTCAGATTTTCCTTTTCTAGGAAGCTCTTTATCTGTCCTTTGATTCTAAAAAAATAATTTTGCTGGATTGAATAATATTGGTTGCAGGTTCTTGCTTTTCATCACTTTGACTATTTCTTACCAACCCTTCTGGCTTGCAAGGTTTCTGTTTAGAAATGAGCTGAGAGTTTTATCGGAGCTCCCTTGTAAGTACCTAACTGCTTTCCTCTTGCTGTTTTTAAGATTCTTTCTTGGTCTTTAGTCACTGGTATTTTAATTATGATGTGTCTTAATGTAGGTCTCTTTAAGTTCATCTTGTTTGGGACCCTCGGAGCTTCCTGGGCTTGAAAGTCTATTTCCTTGGTCAGGTTAGGGAAGTTTTCAGTCATTATTTCTTCAAATAGGCTTTCAATTCCCTGATCTCTTTTCTTTTTGGTACCCCTATGATTCAAATGTTGGGTGTGCTTGATGTTGTCCCAGAGGTTCCATAAACTAGCTTCATTTTTGGGGATTCTTTTTTCCTTTTTGCTATTTTGATTGGCTATTTTTCGCTACCTTGTCTTCCAAATCACTGATTGAGATACTCTGCTTCATCTAATTTACTGTTGATTTTCTCTGATATATTCTTCATTCCAGTTATTGTCTTTTTCATTTCCAACTGGTTCTTTTCAATGCATTTTATCCCCATTTTTATGTTTCTAATTCTTTATAAAAGTTCTCACTGAGATAATTGAAAATCTTTATATTTAGTATTCTGAATCTGATATGTTGCCTGCCTCCATTTTTTTTTTTTTAGTCCTTTTTTTGGAGTTTTGTTCTGTTCTTTCATTTGGGACATGTTTCCTTTGGCTGCCTCCCTGTGTTTGTTTCTATGTATTAGGTAGCGTGCTCTATCTCCCAGTCATGGTAGAGTGACAATATGTAGTAGGTGTCCTGGAGAGTGGCAAAGTCTGGTCACCTGATCTGCATGCTCCAGGTGTGTCCCTTGTGTTAGTTGTATGTGACCTTCCATTATTGTTAAGCCTTGTTGCTACTGACATGACAATGGGAGGGTTGGCACACAGGCTAATTGGTTGTAAAGACTGGTCACGACTACAGAAGAGAAGCTGTCATGCAAGTGCTGACCCCATGAATTCATTTTAGCAGGGCTTTGGTGCCTAGAGTGTGTCATTTGTGGAAGTGGTTAGGTAGTTCTCTGGTGTGATCTGAACCTGGTTATCAGATGTGTTTGTTCTGGGGCCTCTTTGGATGAGGTTCCTCTGTTGCTTGTACCCTTCCTGAGGGCAATTGGTATGGGCTATAAAGTGATCTGGAGATGGTTTTTGCTTGTGCTGGGCTTGGAGATGCCTGGAAGAGACTAAGCTTTGAACTAAGGCTGGGCTGCCACGAGTGACAGGCTTGGGGCTGATTAGCAAAAATTATGAGGCATACCAAAACCAGATGTTGCTTATCTGGGGTTTGTGAACCTTTGAGAGATTTTAGGAAAGTCCACAGCATGAACCAAGATGGGTCATTTATATGAAAAAGCCATCTGTGGGGGACCGTAAGTTGAGTCGGGTGGGATCTTGGGAAATCACCAGGACAGGGCAGATGGTGTTCCCTAGGTTGATGGAGACTCAGGTGGTCACCCGCAGGGGGAGGGCTCAGCAAGGGAACAATAGCTTCTACTAGCACTTCTGTCTGGGAGAATGCTATTCCTCCAGCTTGCCCTTGTAAGTCACACAATTCAGTTCCTCTCTGTATGCCCCTGGTGCATTTTGAGCTGATGCCCCAGCGCTGGAGCTCAGAGCAAGTGAACCCATTAGTAAGACCATGTTTGGGCCCTTTAAAATGAATAACTGTGACTCCAGAAGCCCCACTCTCACTCAGACAAAATTCAAAGTGGATCTTACAGCCAGAACTTATGAAAACGTCTCTTCTCAGCACTGAACCCTGGGCTTGGAGGCCTAGTGTGGGGCAGGGACCCTTTACTCCTCAAGGGGGACCTCCTCATTTTTAACTGCCACATGTGAGTGTGGGACCAGCTCCTTCTGAATTTCCACCCCTCCTACCTGTCTCGACATCGCTTCCTCTGTATTTTTTTAGTTATAGGACTTCTGTTCAGTTAGACTCCACGTGGTTCTCAACGATGGCTGTTCTGTAGTTTAGTTGCAGTTTGGATCTGATTGGAGAAGCATTTACGTACTCTGCCATCTCGACTAGACAAGGTCACTTCTAACTTTCATACATGTATTACTCAGTGTTCTTCAAAGACACAAACCTAATAGGATCAATCTCTCTCTTTTATTATTTATATATATATATATATATTTATATCTCTACTTATACTTCTTACATAAAGATAGAGGTGAAAGATTTATTATGAGGAATTGGCTCATGCACTTAGAGAGGCTGAGAAACCTCACATCTGCTGTCTGCTGATGGAAATCCTGAAAGCCTGTGTGTAATTCAGTCCAAGCCTGAACACTTGAGAACCAGGAGTGCCAATGTCCCAGGGCAGAAGATGGATGTCTCAGCTCAAGCAAGAGGACAAATTAGTCCTTCTTCCACCTTTTGTTCTATTCAGACCCTCAGTTGTTGACATAGGCTTGCCTGTATCAAGAGGACCATCTTCTTAACTTAGTCCATCAATTCAAATGCTAATCTCTTCTGGAGACTCCCTCACAGACACACCCAGAAATAATGTTTTACCAGCTCTCTGGTGTCCCTGAACCCTGTGAAGTTGATGCAGAAACTCAACCATTACAATATCCTATTGTTAAATTAAAATGGCCTTGGGATGCTGCTTTCTGTCTCTAGGTGCCAGAGGGAAAAAAGTCAAGTCTACTGACTTTTCATTTATGTTTTAAAGCGTGGGCTGGAGTGTAAAGAAAGCAGAAAAGCAGTAAGCCAGTGAGAGGGGCTATGTGATAGGGCTTCCAGCTCTTTCCCCCTTTCCCTCTTCTCCATCTCCTTTCCTTCCCTTTCCTTCTTCTTTAGTTCCTGAAGTAGTGAGGCAGCCAGGAGAGGAGGGTGGGGGAAAGAGAGAGTATGGTATTTCATAGAATGCCTGTGTGATTTTTATGTTTTGGATAGTCAGTATGATTCAAAGATCCAAAAATTTTACCCAGCACACACACAACAATTAGTCCGTATGAAGTAATTAGTTCACTATGAGGACTGCTTTTTCAGTGGCTGTTAGGGAAAGTGACAGTCATTTCACTCAGCTACATTCTAGCATCAGATATGGGAGAGGAATGTCATTGTAGGCATTTCCTCTTTACTGTAAAGATTTCATTCAAATGGAAAGAGTTCTGTATCTGATTTTTAAAAGAGGCAAATTACTTCACCAATGAAAGTAGCCTAATGGGCAGGCATAGGGACCTAGCTCAAATATGAATTAGTAAAAATTAAACTGGTGAAGCCGTGCTTTGAGTACGGTGATTTGCAATGTGAAAGGCCTTATTTATTTTCCTTTTTCTAAGAAAAGGACAGCTCGTTGCTTTGATCTCAGAGCAGTGGCTGGAACTAGCAGTGTTTGCAGAAGCGATTAGCTGAGAAGAAGGGCACATCTGATCGTGGGGAGGGGCAGTGACTGGGCTCATAGCCAGTGAACCTTGATCCGTTTTGTACACCTACTTATAATTTATAAATCAGCAGTACCGATCCTGCCAAGAGGAAGTCTACACACAAAAAAGAGACGTGCTTGCTATTTTGGGAAATGCTTTCGTTTGGGGGCAGGGTGAGAAGCCATCACTCACTTTTCTGTCCAGGAGCATCTTGACTAGGCTTGAGTCACTATTCACTAACCAGGGCATACAATTGCAACATACTTAGAGAAATTCTTACATAAATTCAAATAGCAAGCACTACCAACTTTGAAGCAAGGGGTTAATATAGGCTCTGGGTTAACCACCTAAGAGAAAGCATCTTGAAAAAGGAATATTAATTTATCAAGGGAATGACTACCAAGGCACTCATTAAAAACATGTATTTTTATGCTTGAGTAGGAAGAACTTAGCGGTCAGTTCTAAACTTGCAACTAAACGCTTCCTATGGGGATGGATGTGATACTAACAAGCCTCCATCAGTTGCAAAGCTGTTCCCCCATCACCCATCTCATGTTAGGTTTTGACCCTTCTTGCTGTCTTCACTTACTCTTGTTATTTTTAACATCTTAGTTTTTCAAATCCCAACTCCTTCATTCATTGGCTGTGTGACCACAGGAAGTTGCTAGACCTCTCCGAGTTTCTGTTTCCTCATCTGTAAAATGAGGTAATAAGCTCTACTGCAGATACAGGACACCCTGTATATATCCTTGATACTGTGGGTTTTAATTCCATCACCCCTCTCCCTCTGCTCTGCTACCTCTCCCATCCCTGATCTGTGCTATATCTCACTACTAAACAACTCCTCTGACTTACATTGTTTTAGTTCTGTCTCTCACCACAAGATGAAAAGATAGTAAGATAATCAGGTGAATTATGGGCTGCAGTCTCTGCAGCTGACAACTCAAGACTCTCCAGGGACATTTCAGAATGGGAACCATGTCCATGGTAAACTGCACAATCCACTAGATGACAGCATTTCACGTTCAAATTGTGCGATTTCTATGTCACCATACAAAAGAATGGGGCCGTAGGAGTTTGAAGATCTAGAGTGAATTTTCTCTCACTGTTGCCTCTGCGCAATTTCGTCCATGGGAAAGAGAATAATAGATAAAAGTCTTTGCCACCTCAATTTCTTAATATTTTCTTGTTTTTTGCTCCCTGGTAATTTGTAAAGCTTAAATAATCTGAGCAGATAAAGGCAGGATGGAACTATTTTTAAAATAAATTTAATCTGGGATTAAACTCCTGCTTTGTTTTCCTATAGAGAGAATGGCTTCATAATTGGTAACTTTCAGTATGCCTGAAATTTTAAAATAATTCAGTGATGAATTTTGTATTTTAATGTATGCTACTGTTGTCCCCATTTTATGTTATTTACATATTTGATTTCTAATTGCTATGGTACTTCATTCTTCCAATGTGCCCACTTGAAAATGAAAGTATATAATTATATGATCTTAAGACTATGAATTACTTTCTAGTTGTAACATTGAAAGATTAAACCATCAGGGAAATATTACTACACATAGCTATACAAATGTGTTTTTAATATATATATCAAAGTGTCTCATGTGTAATATTAAGAGGCAAGTAGCAATTAAGGAGAAAGTAATTTCAAAATATGTGAAAATCAAAAGTTTACTATCCTTGGAGGGGGACAAATGGGGAAAAATCAGAACAGCTATAATAGCATAATCAATAAAAATAAAAAAAAATTGGAAAAATGTTTACTGTCCTTAATTTTAAAAAGAGAACACTCACAAATAAAGAAGACATAAATGAACAAGTAAATAGAAGAAAATGAGTAAAAGATATGAATGAACATTTTATAATAAAAGGAAATGACTGAGTAATAAATATGTGGAAGTATATGCAATTTCAAAACATAATACTGTGAGAGAATGTTTTCAGCTGCTTTAATTGGAAGAATGTTTTCTTTTTTCAATTGTCAACTTAATATTGGTAAAGATATGGAAAACAGGAATTGTCATACATACCACTACTGGGAATGATATTAATTTCCTCTAACCCATAATTCCTCATTTAATAATTTACCTCAAGGAAATATTTGCAAAGATTTGGCTTCAGTGATATTTATTAGTGTTCTTTAGAAGAGTTTAGAAATAGAAATAACAATATATAATGTTAACTGATGGTTGTTGGTGCCAATTCAACGCCAACGGAAATCTCCAATTTGAGGTGTGATGAAGAGGAAAATTTTATTCAGTGATAAACAGTTCAATTTGATACAGTATGGCACTAAAACAACACAGCTCTGAAGCAGCTCAATTGTGATACAGATTGGCTGTAAATACAACACCATGGTAGAATAGCCCTGGAGCCAGGTGGCCCTGGGGCCAGGCCCCTCTCTGCCAGGAAGCTCTGCTTTTCTCCTTGATGGTCTGGTCTACTTTGTGTTGCACTGGTCTACTCCTCTCTGGTGAGACATCTTCTGTGTTTCAGCTTGCCAGGAAGGCAGGTCTTCAGTGCAGTCAGAGGGGACCTGGATTATATAGATAGGCATCCCTGCTTCTGGTACCTGATTAGTACATCCTCATGCAGATTAGGACTCCAAATACTCACAGTTTGATTGGTCAAAAAGGCACTGTACTGACTGGTCAGAATAAAATAGCCTCTCTGATTGGCTAGAGCTGTGCATCTATGGTTGGATGGGGGAAAACCTCAGTCCTATTGGTTGAAATAAGTTTCCAGGCAGGAACAGAGTGCAGGCAGACAATTCAGCACAGAGGCAGGCAGTACAGTGCAGGCTTCTCTGTGAAGTGCTATTTGTGTGAGAGACCCCTGTGCAGGCATGGCTGCTAGGCTCTGTTTTTTAAAATTTTGAGTCCTGTTAGCCACCAGGAACCCTTCTTAGTAGGTGTCTTTTTTATTCCTCAGGTCCACAATAACAAAAAAATTGATTAATTGAATTATGTATTTTTAAAAGGAAAAGTATGCAGCCATTAAAAATGACATTATAGATTATCTTAGTCAATGCTTTTCAGCTGTAAAGTAAACCTGGAAAAATATCAAAAGATCAAAATAAGCAAACTCGTAAACACCTAAGAAAAAGAATTCAGCTAACCAAGTCCCATGGGAGCTGGAAGTGGAAACCAGGTACCAAGACTGTTCATTTATTTACCCATTGTCACCTAGTCTCTCTCTACAAGGCCACTTTGTTCTTCTTCAATTTATAGATCAGCTCACTGGTCTATTCAAAATAACTCTGTTCCTTCATAACTTCCCTTTGCAAGTAGCATATCCTTTTTTATATTACCAATCCCAGCCAGCTTTACAACACTGTCCAGGACAAAGACCTCCATTATGTAATTTCAAATTACAGGGGGTGAGAATCTGGTTTACTCAATCAGATGTGTGTATGTGTGTGTGAAAGAAAGAAATGTGGGGTGGTGGAGTAAATACAGAGGTGTTATGAAGTGTGATCTCATGGCACTGAGGTCACCTCTTCTAGTCCTACACTGGGGGGAGAGATTATACTAAGATAGGATAGTAAGAGGCTATATTCCTTGCCAAGCGGAATAGACAAACTGAGACAGATAGATGAATAAACTGGCCAAGCAATTTACAGACAGGTGCAGACGGTCACCAAGGCAAAATACCCACGTGCCTGGCAGAGGGCAAAATAAGGAAAATGATATCATTGATTAGTTTTAAAACTAAGGTAGAGGTCTCAGAGCTCTAGGAGACTTCAGATGACCCTCCCCTGGACCCAGTACTGAGAAAAGCTGGCCTTGGTGCACAGCTTGGTTCCTTCTGCACACACACAGGCCCAGCAGAGGGAGCCACAAGCTGTGGATCGCTGATAGCTTCAAACAGGTTGACCAGGGCCAGTCACAAGCAGTGTCTGACAAATGCCTACACCACTTTGCTGAAATACCTAATACAAAGAAATAAACACAAAGAAGCAGCTAAAATGGAAATACAAAGAAACAGACCCCAAATGAAAGACCAAAAAAGAGCCAGTCAGAAATAAAAAATGCAATATCTGAAACAAATAATACACTGGAAGGAAGAAACAGTGTGAAGAGGATTAAATCAGTGATTTTGAAGACAGGTAGGAAAAACATCCAAGCAGAGCAGCAAAAAGAAAAAAAGGAATTAAAAAAAAATGAGAAGACCTGGTTGGTTGCTCAGTGGACTGGTGCCAGCTTACAAACCCAAAGGCCACTGTTTCAATTCCCCAGCCAGGGCACATAACCAGGTTGCAAGCCAGGTCTCCAGCCAGGTCCACGTAGCTGGAAACAGATGAAAGACAACCATACATTGATGCTTCTTTCCCTTTCTTTTTCCCTCCCTGCCCTTCTCTCTAAAGAATAATGAAAAAAATCTTTAAAAAACAAAATGGGGAGAGCTTAAGAAACATTTTAGACAACATGAAGTGTAATATTATCTACATCACAAGAGTACCAGATGGAGAAGAGGACAAGCAAGAGAACCTATTCAAAGAAATAATGACTGAAAACTTCCCTAATCTGGTGAAGGAAAAATACACATAAGTCCAGGCTGCTCAGAGAGTACCAAACCAGCTGGACCCAAAGAGGCCTACACTGAGATGCATCATAATTAAAATGGCAAAGCCCAAAGACATGGAGAGAACCCTGAAAGCTTTAAGAGAAAACCAGGTAGTTACATACAAGGGAGCACCAATTAGACTCATCTGATTACTCAACAGATACATTTTAAGCTCTAAGAGAATGGCATGAAATATTCAAGGTGATAAAAAGCAAGGACCTACAACCAAGGCTGCTTTACCGGGCAAGGCTATCATTTAAAATCAAAGGAGAAATAAGCAGCTTCTCAGATGAGAAAAAGCTAAAGGAGTCTATTAATACCAATCAGTACTGCAACAACTGTTAAAGGGCTTGAAGAAGAAGAAGAAGGAAAAGAAGGAGGGGGAGGAAGAGAATAGAGGAAATTAATAATGAAAATCCATTAAATATGCATCTATCAATAATCACCTTAAATGTAGATGGCTTAAATGATACAACTAAAAGACATAGGGTAAATGAATGGATAAGAAAACAAAATCCATATACAGGGTATGCAGGATTAATTGTCAATTGGCGATTTTAACATCCCAGTGACTTCGGTGGATAGCCGCTGTGGAAAGCAGTATGGAGATACCTTAAAAAATTTAAAGTGTACCTGCCTTTTGACCCAGTTATCCCACTTCTGAGAATATACCCAAAGGAACCCAAAACATGCATTCAAAAGAACATGAGCACCCCTATAGTCATTGCAGTGCTATTTATAATCACCAAGATATGGAAGCAGCCCAAATGCCCATCAGTAGATGAGTGGATAAAACAACTACGGGACACTTACACAATGGAATTCTACTCGACTGTAAAACAGAAGAAAATTTTACCCTTTGGGACAGTATGGATGGACTCAGAGAACATCATGCTAAGTGAAATAAGTGAGTCAGAGAAAAGACAAATACCATATGATTTCACTCATATGAGGAACCTAATGAACAAACTGAACTAAGGAGGAAATGGGGACAGACTCATAGATGGAGAGCAGGATGACAGCTACGAGGAGGGGCGGTTAGGGATGAGGGATTGAGCGAAATGGAAAAAGGACTCATGGATGTGGACAGCAGTGTGGTGATTGCGGGGGGACAGGGTGATATAAGGGGACTAAATGGTAATGGGAAAAATATAATAAAAAATAATAAATACTGGGAAAACAAGGATCTCACTCCTGAGTAAACTTCCCTCTTCTGACCTTTCTTCTCTGGAGATAACACCTAAGGATTTCATCTCCAGGCCCAGAAAAGCAGCAAAACCAGGTGGACAAAGCCAGAACCAGCTGCAACAACTAAAGACCTTTTTACCTGTCACTGACCAATCAGTGGGGACCATGACGCTGAAAGAGCATGCCTGGAGAGCTGACGAATGTTCTACTGACCCCTCCCCTGAGACCTCCCCTAAGATTCCCATCTGCAAGAGAGACAGAAAAATCTTAAGACAAAAAAGCCAGGACTCACACTCCCTCTCTCTGGGGAGCACCCGGGGCCATTTCCTTTCTCTTCTTCCCCTACCTTTTTCTTCACCTGCTCTGTCTCCTGAACCCTAAGGCATTGGGCAGCTGGCAACTTGTCCCAAGCTAATCCCCTGAACCTGCCCCCTTTTCTCAGATTTCATACTGAGCTAAGGCAGCCCAGTCTAGGCTCCTCTCCTGTTGCCCCTTCTATGCTAAGCCCTTCCTTGTTTTACTGCCCCAGTTTTTAAATAGATTTTCTTAGTCACCTGGACTTGTGTTGTGAAATCTTTCCTACAGGAAGTCAAGAACCCACACACTACAACTGGCCCTAGGCAGACCCGCTCAGAGCCAGGCCCCTGTCCTGTAACCATACTTGGCATATCTATTGAGTAGAAGAATATTTAATGGAGTGAAAAAGAAAAAGCATTCACACTGTACTAACTGAAAAAGGTTTCAGTAAATGTAGCATGATCTCAATTAGAAAAAATTACTAGAAGAATCTCTGGTGGTGGAATTATGGAATATTTTTATTTTCTTTTTAAGATTTATGTTTTTCTAAATTTTATGTAATAAACTAGTATGATGTAAATAATAAGAAAAATATACATTTTAACAAATAAAAATATAGTAAATGTATACAAATTTTAAATGAAAAAAAAAAGCTTATAATCTTACATTTACCCTATGGAAAGATAATTATCCATAATGGAACACTATTTAAGACCTGGAAGACAACATATCATGATGGGTATCTCAAGCAAGACATTCTTTTGTCTTAAAAATCATTATTCCTCTGCGAACCCAAAGGTCACTGATTCAATTCCCAGTCAGGGCGCATAACCAGGTTGTAAGCCAGGTCTCCAGCCAGGACCTTAGCTGGAGGCTGGGGAAACGCAACCCTACATTGATATTTCTCTCCCTTTCTTCCTCCCTCCCTGCCCTTCTCTCTGAAAGTAGTGAATAAAATCTTAAAAACAAAATAAAACTTGTTTTTACTTCGGTGGATTCGGGCAGTGAACATTTAAGAATATATTTAACCTATAGGAAAAGTATCAATACTGGTAGGTGTTCTTTTTTTTTTAACTTTATTTTTTTCAGAGCAGTCTTAGGCTCACAGCTAAACTGAGAGGAAAATTCAGAGACTTCTCATGTACCCCTTGCTCCCTGCTGCCCTCCCCCACTATCAACATCCCCCAATAGAGTGGTACATTTGTTACAAGCAGTGACCCTACATAGATACATCATCATCACCCTGAGCCCGTAGCTTACACCAGGTCTCACTCTTGGTGATGTAGATTCTGTGGTTTTGGACAAATGTACACTGACAGGTATCCTTCATCATAGTACCATACAATGCAGTTTTACCGCTCTGAGAACACTGTGTTCCACCTGTTTATCCTTCTCTATCCCCACACCTCCACCCCAATCCCTGGCAACCACTGCTCTTTTTATTGTCTACAAAGTTTTGCCTTTTCCAGAATGTCATACAGTTGGACTTATACTGAATGTAGCCTTTTAAGAGAGGCTTCTTTCAACTAGTAATATGCACTTAAGCTTTGTCCATGTCTTTTCAATGACTTGGTGGCTCATTTCTTTTTAGCCCTGAATAGTATTCTCTTGTCTGAATGGACCACAGTTTATTTATTCATTCACCTACTGAAGGACTCCTTGGCTGCATCCAAGCTTTGGCAATTATGAATAAAGCTGCTATAAACATCTGTGTGTAATATTTTTGTGTGGACATAGTTTTCAAGTCAT
This sequence comes from Noctilio leporinus, assembly GCA_004026585.1. Lineage (NCBI taxonomy): Eukaryota > Metazoa > Chordata > Mammalia > Chiroptera > Noctilionidae > Noctilio > Noctilio leporinus. The sequence goes on along the minus strand of PVIW01001631.1, from coordinate 113,338 downwards.
TTGGATAAATATTAAAGAGTGTGATTACTGGATTGAATGATGAGTAATGCTTAGTTTTATAGGAAGCTGCCAAACTGTCTTCCAAAGAGGCAATACCATTGTGCATTTCCACTCTGGTATGTTTTTAGAACTTTTCTATACCTATTAAAGTTACTATACTAGAAAACACTGAAAAATGTGTAATTTTAAATTAGGAAAATTTAAAAATGTTCTAGTACTTGGGACAAGACTCTTTCTCTTAAGAACTAATTATATTATTGTTTAAAAGCCACACACTTCTCTCCAACTCCCTCACTTGCCCATACTACCCTCAAGATGAGCTTTGTAAGAGCTCCCAACACACATTTGAGTTTGCCAGCAACGGCCTTACTTTTGAAGAATATTTACTTCAAAATGAATTTTTAAGAGATGCCAAAAGCTCCTACTTCCACTTCATTCTTTCCAGAAAATAAATATCCATTAATGATTCACTAGAAGTCAGCCATTAAAATGCAAACATCCCTGGGAGGGGAATGCATTTAACCATAAACACTTGAGTGTGAAAACTTTTATCAGGATATGCCACTGCAGTCCCTTAACGGGGCCCTAGGGAAGGAGAGAGCCTGGTGGGCCATTGAAAGAAAGGAGTCAGAGATTTGAATGGTTGCCAGGCCGCCTCTAGGAAGAAACAGCTGGGATCAGCAGGAAGGCACTAGACACTTGGCAGGAAAAACTACACTGGGCAAGAGAGATGGGGTGGGGGGGCCCAAAAGATTCAGAGGCAAAATAGCAAAGCATTGACTTAACTCAGGCTGTCCCCAAGAAGTACCCCTCATCTTCACGGCTAAATTCCAGAGTTTCTGACCACCCTACTTGATACAAATCCAGATCAGGTGGAAACCTGGGGCACTGTCCTCACAGCGGGTGGGGTGAGTTACGGAGGAATCACCTACGGGCTCCTTGGCTGTCACTGCAGTGTACCAGGCACAGGGCCAGCTGTTCCCGCCAAGAGTCATAAATCAGCAGTTTTAACCTGTTGCAACACAGGTAGAGTCCACAGTTATTTTTCCTGTATGTAGTTAGTGACTTTAGCACCCAGCTGGGCTCTTGGCTAATTAGGCTCCGAGCAGCCAGGGAAGGGCAGTTAATGGCTGTGTTGGCTGAAATGCATCACTAGAACACACTTGTAGGGTTTGACTACAACTGAGACTTCATGTTTTCTTTTTTCTTTCTTTCTTTTTTAAAGATTTTATTCATTATTTTCAGAGAGATGGGCACCAGAGGGAGGAAGAAAGGGAGAGAAGCATCAGCGTATGGTTGCCTTTCCCCTGTCTCCGGCTAAGGACCTGGCTGGAGACCTGGCTTGCAACCTGGTTATATGCCCTGACTGGGAATTGAACCACTGACCTTTGGGTTTGCAGGCAGGCACCTATCCACTGAGCCACCAGCCAGGGTTTGTTTTCATATTTTGCTGCCTAGTTTAAGGCTACAGTATATAAAATGTGTTCCTCCTCACTTAACCTGTGTTTGCCATGAGTATATTGCAAAGCTTACTAGATGTAATGAGCATACTTGCGTTCAAGCAGCTTCATTTTTCTTTTCTTTCTTTCTTTCATTTTTTAAAAGATTTTATTTATTATCTTTTAGAGAAAGGGAAAGGGAGAGAGCAAGAAAGACATCAATGTATGGTTGCCTTTTACCTGCCTCCAGCTACAGACCTGGCTGGAGACCTGGCTTGCAACCTGGTTATGTGCCCTGGCTGGGAATTGAACCAGTGACCTTTGGGTTTGCAGAACAGCACCTTATCCACTGTGCCACCAGCCAGGGCTTCATTTTTCTGTTTGATGAAGGCCTGCTCTCCAAGTCTCCAGAGTTGCAGGGGATGTGTTAGACCCTGGAGGCAGAACTTTCCAGTCTCTGTGACAGGAAACAGCGGGAAAGAATGCAGTTGGAAAAGGGTTTTAGATAATGTCCTATTTACCAATTTCACAGCATCAGCCCTGGGGATATGCAGAAATTCTGGGAAATCAGACAAGCTCTAGACAAACAACATTCCACTATTCCTAAGACCAAGTCCAGTAAGAGACATTATCAATTCAATGCAGGGCCAGGAGCTTCTGGCCACTCCTGGGAGGGCAGAGCAGGGGGGGGAAGAGTAGAACAGAAGGCCAGTGGCAGAGTTTGGGGGAATACAGGAAATACATAAGAAAGGCCAACTTCTAAACCTCATAATTTTGAAGGGCCCTCTGAGTGGGATTGGGGAAATATAGTAGTAAGACAGTCCCATGGAGACTGAAGGCTGATAAGAGGAACTCAGTAGGGAGTGGCTTAGTGCATTGCTGATAATCTCAAACCACATTCTTCTTTAAACTGCTATCCCAGGGAAGGGGAAAGAGGAGCCATTGGAATTAGAGATGCCCTAGGTTTATCAGGACCGTCAGCTATTGCCTGTCCTAAGAGTATTTAAAAGAACTCGCAGCAAAATGTCCTAACCACAAGAAGAATGGGCAGCCATAATAAATTATCGACCCCTCAGAGATATGGAAGAATGCCCTAGGGTTATCTGGAACTACTGCTCTCTGTTAGGCAGCACAGGATAATAAACAATGCCCCTCTCAGTGGTTTAAACAGCAAAAGCTTCTTTATCACTTGAATCGTGAGTCTCAGAGTCACTCTTGGCCGCACAGGTTAGCCAGCTGCTCTGCTGAGGAATCCAGGCTCTTACTAAACCAGAGGCAATCCGAGGACTCACATATTAACCCTTCAAACTACCTGGCTGGACTTTCGTGCCACTTCATCTCCCATTTCACTGTCACAACTCACATGTTATTTTATTTTATTTTATTTTTTAATTTAATTTTATTGTTGTTGTATTACATCCATCCCCTTTTTGCTCTCCTCTGTCCTCTTTCCCACCCACTTATTCCCCCACAAAGTCAATCCCGCATGTTGTCCATGTCCATGGTTCTTCCATACTAGGTGCTTGTCTAAACTGCTCTCCTTCTTTGCCTCTTCCTCCCCCCTCCCCACACCCCCTTCCCCCTGCCCACTGAGGGCCTATTCACTGTATTCATATATCTGGTACAACTCACATTTTAAAGCATGACAAAGGAGTAAGATCAAAAATATTTTTTGGATAACGCACCCTCTGCCTGGCTCCAGGATAGGGACAGCCTACACTTGCAGACTGAGAAGAGCAGCACTAGGGCAAAACAAAAGGAACAAGAGTTGCCCCTAGACCAGAACTACATACTTCATAAGGATTTAAGAAAATTTTTTAAAATTTATTTTATGGAAATAGAATTCATATAAAATTCACATATTAACCATTTTAAGACATACTGTTCAGTGGCGTTTAGTATGTTCACAAAATTGTGCAAACATCATCACTGTCTAATTCCAGAAGAGTTCCATCAACCCCCAGAAGGAATTCCACAATATTAAGCAATCACTCTCCATTCTCAGCTCATCTCAGTCCCTGACAACCACTTATTTACTTTGTCTCCATTAAGTGGTCTCCTCTAGATATGGCATATATAGAAACATACATTATGTGGCCTTTTGGGTCTGACTTCTTTCACTTAGCATGATGTATTCAAAGTTCATCCGTGTTGTACACGTATCAATACTTTATTTCTTTTTATGGGTGAATAATATTTCATTGTATGAATATACCACATTTGTTTATCTAGTCATCATCCTTTGATGGACGGTTGGATTAGCTCCACATTTTGCCTTTCATGGCTAATGCTGCTATGAACAATTATGGAGAAGTTTTTGTAGGAACACATATGTTTTCAGTTTTCTTGGGTATGTACTTAGCAGTGGAATTATTAGATCATATGTTAACTCTATGTTTAATTCTTTGAGGAACTGCCAAACTGTTTCACAAAGTGGCTGTATTATTTTAGATTCCCACTAGCAATATCTGAAGGTTTCAACTTCTCCAGATCCTCATCAACACTTATTTTCTGTTTCTTTGAAGACAGTCTTGTGGACGTGAAGTGATATCTCATGGTGGTATGATTTGCATTTCATTTATGACTACTAATGTTGAGCGTCTTTTTATCTGCGTATCAGCCATTTGTAAATCATTTTTGGAGAATCGTCTATTTAAATTCCTTGCCCATTTAAAAAAATTAGATTGCTCACAGCAATGTGAATGTGCTTAATGCCACTGAAGTATACTGAGCACCAGACATATGCTTAAAATTAGGGTGGTTAGTTATATGTTGTGCATATTTTACCACAATTACAAATAATTTTTAAAAATGAAAAAAAATTGTTGGCATATAACAGTTCTTTTTCTTTTCTTTTCTTTTCTTTCTTTCTTGCTTTCTTTTTTTTTTTTTTAAACATATGATATAGCCCTGGTTGTTGTGGCTCAATGGATTAGGTGCCATTCTGTGAACCAAAAAGTTGCTGGTTCAATTTCTGGTCAGGGCATAGGCCTGGGTTATGGACCAAATTCACAGTTGGGAGTGTGCAAGAGGCAACTGATGGTTCTCTCCCTCTCTGCCTCCCTTCCTTCCTATCTCTGTAAAACAAACCAATAAAAAACAAAAACAAAACAAAAATATGTCAACAAACTTGTGGGTTTATTAGTTCACCTTTGTATTAGACAGAATAATGACCCTCCAAAGATGTCACATTCTAATCCCCTGACACCTCTGAATATATTACTGTACATACATGGCAAAGGGACTGTTTGGATGTGACTGAATTTGGAAGATGGAGATGAGGTTATCTTGGATTACCCAGTAGGCACACGTAAGCACAAGGGTTCTCACACAAAGAAGGCAAGATAAGAGGAGATATGACAATAAAAGCAGAGGTTGGAGGAAATGATGTGTTCTGAAGAGGGAGAAAGGGCTCCATCCCAAGGAACGCAGGTGGCTTCTAGAACCTGGAAACGATAAGGAACTGGACTTCCCCCCCCCCCGGGGCTCTGGAAGGAACACAGCTCTGCCAGCACTTGCGTATTAGCCCATAAGACCCACTTCCGACTTCTCATTTTAAAAGATATAAGACAATACGTTTGTGTTGTTTAAGTCGCTAAGTTTGTGGTAACTTGTTACAGAAAGCAATTGGCAACTAATAGACTCTGGAATAGACCGTTTCATTTTGCAGTTTGTTTTATTTGGTCAGTTTGGCAAAACAGAGTGATGGTTAACCACCTGGACTCTGGAGTCACACGGCAGGAGTATAAACCCCAGGGGGTGGCTCCATGAATTGGGTACATTCCTTGGGTGGGAGTTTACGTATTTTGGTAAAATAAATTCATCTTGTAAGGATCCTTTAATCTTTACAAGGATTAAATGAGTCAATACAGGTAACATTCCTAGAACAGTATTTGGTCCATAGTGAATACTCAACACGTTTTAACTTATTCATAGAACGTTGCATATTTCAGCAAACATGCTTTTGCACATAGAGCTAGAAATGTGTTGAGAACTAGAGGTTTCTGTTTCAGGATTGCTGCTGCCACAGTCAGATGAACTGTTTAACAATCTGGAGAGTGGCCTTTTTCAGCACTCGCAGCCTAGCAGACACTGCCCAGCTGTGAAGTGTCCGCAACGGTCAGGGGAAGTCCCAGGGCTCCCCAACAGCTGCACACGCTCTCCTAGGAAGGAGTCTTTCTCTTGTTCCTCTTTTAGCATCTCTGGAGAGATGATCAGAACATTTGTGCCATCTGGCCTTGGTAATGCTTTTTATCCAGTTTCATTTCTGTTTGTGAAGGGTAAAATACTCCAGGTTATATTTAAAGCAGTTTCCAGACATGCAGAGCTTACCCAGGGAAATTGCCTTTCCCGAAAACTACCTACCTGCTTCTTCTGCCTCAACTGAAGCATGGGTAGGATTGTCTTTTAGGGGCCCAGACTTTGAAGAAACCTGTCAAGGGCTTTGCGAGTAGCAATGAACAATGCATCTGTGTGTGTGTGTGTGCAAGCGTGTGTGCATGTGGCATCTAAGAAGACATGCACACATTCTGTTGCACATTTATCTGAATGGTATCTGGAGCTCTGACTACAGCAAGGGTGAGGGAGGAACTTTGTAACAGATCTCCAGAGATGGATGAAGCAAGATCTTTGAAGGCCAACCGCACTGTTTTTGTGTAGAAGAAACCAGTGCCTAATCTTAGGTCATGAAGATACATGCCTATGTCTCCTTCTAAGAGTTTTATAGTGTTAGCCTTTACACTTGGGTCTTTGATCTCTTGGGAATTAATGTGCATGTATGATGGGAGGTAGAGCCTCCAACTCATTCTTTGGCATGTGGATATCCAGTTGTCCCAGCACTATTTGCTGAAAAGACTATTCTTTCCCCATGGAATTGTCTTGGCACATTTCTGGAAATCAATCTATTATTAACCGATCATTAGTGCTAACATTTCTTTTCGGACCCTCAATTCTGTTTCACTGACCTATACTCCTATCCAATGGCAGTATAACACCATCTTAATTACTGTAACTTTGTAACAAAACCTGAAATTGTGAGCCTTCCCACTTTGTTCTTTTTTTAAAAGATTGCCATAGTTATTTTGGGTCCCTTGCATTTCTTTATGGGTTTTAGGATCAGTTTGTCAACTTCTGCAAAATGAAGGTGGCTTGGATTTTGATAGGGGTTTTGTTCAACCTGAAGATCAGTTTGGGGAATATCATCATCTTAATACTCTTCCAGTCCATGAACACTCTTTTGACTCCTTTAATATCCTCAAATCCTGAAGCAATGTCTCCAGTATGTGCCCACTTAGCAAGAGTCAGGCAGGTGACTCTGACATGTCTTCCCAGGGCACAGAGCAGTGAATTAGTTGGGTTTGGAGCATTTGCTATTTATTTGGTTTTCTGGGCTGCTCAATTCTCTAGGATAGAGCATGGCACCCAAAGGCCAGGATAAGATGGAGTTCAATGAATGATTGCAGATGTTCTTCCCAGCCTCAGTCAATTATCACTCAAAGTCTTGACATTTGTGTGATAAGGTGTAGTGAGACTAATTTTTATCTTTGGGGTAATGGGCCTCCCAAAACATGAGAATCAAGGGACTTGCTGTTTTCTTGAGATGTAAACTACTCCATGTAGGCCTAAGGCATGCTTAGCTGGCCCACTGCATCCTACCTACTCATTTGCCAAAAGGTTTCTTCAAGTCTAGAATCTGAAAGGGATATTCTCAGAGGAAGAGCCAATGGTCCAGTGGAGATAGTTTCCACAAAGATTAGTGACAGTAATCTTTGAGCATTAAGGAATTAGGAAGACATGATAACTTAAGGTGTCATTTAAGAGAGTTAGGAGCTGGTAGACCAGCACTTTCAAGCTGTGGGGTTCAAAATCAGTATTTTTAATAAGTGAAATAACAAATAGAACAGAGTTACTGGAAAAAGTAAGAGTATTTCTTGTTTCCTGAAACTGAAAGCCAACCTAAATAATTTTGTAAGGTTTTGGAACTTCCGTAGCTGTTCCACATTTGTTGTTTTAGCTGCCCACTTCTCTTTCTCTGCAGAGATGAGCAGAAGAGGCTTAAAATAATAAAAGTTGGGCTTCAGCATTGCTCTCTAGAAATAGCAAAGTACAAGGGGGTTGAACTGGGGAGAAAATAATTTCAATAGCAGTGGTTATTCTGAAGGAGACAAGAAGACAGGTAAATTATGTGTGCTTTGAAAGTAAAGAAGGAAATCAGCTCATCTTTAACTATGCAGACAAGACTAATACAGTAGTAGGTACTGCAAAAAAAAAAAAAAAATGGAAGACATCTAAAGGACTATTGCAGTGTAAATACACTTCTAGTTTATTTAAGCTGCTATATTTTGGGTTTTGTTGTTATAAAATTTCATCTTTATTCTAACAAATATCTATCTATATCTATATCTATATAGAAAGGAAATGATAAACACCAAACTAAGGAGAATGGCATTTGGGTGAAGCTGAACCCAAGGGGAATGCAGGAGGTTTCAGCTACATTTGAAATGAATAAGGGGAATGCAGGAGGTTTCAGCTACATTTGTAAAACTTTTTTATTCTTAAATTCAGTGGTGCATTAGCAAGTGTTTATTATGTTACTCTCTATATACTTTAACTGCCTGAACTATTTTTGTTAAAATCTATACTGAAATTGGATAAGAAAATAAGAGTCATAGATAGAGTAAAATATAAAAATGAAGTGAATGGAAAAAGTCTAAAACCAAATATATTAATGTGATATATAATCATAAGTGAAGAAAAGCTATTTGATTATAGTATGCTTGTTCTGGAACACCTTTTGCCACATGGGATAATGATAAGAATGATTCGTGTCTAAAATTTCTTTGCCAGGGACCAAGGGTAAGAATTTGACTTTCTGGGAATAAACTTAGAAATTTAAATTATTTCCTATCTCCTTGGGTGCTCAGTAAAGAGCTTCAGGCAAGGAAACTCCTTCAAAATAAAGATCAGGAAACCATACAGAGCACTGGAGTGCATGCACATTCAGGAGTTTCAAGTGTTTTTCATTCCTTTACTGAAACTTGGAACACTTGCTGAACAAGCTTGCAGCCAGTCATGGTTAAGTGAGAAAAAGAAATAATCTTTAACTCCCATTAAAAAGGAGAAGAGTTCTGATACAAATTTCAGAATGTTGTTTAATGGAAGCAGGAATATGAAGTGTGTACGTACATTGAAGAGATGATCTAGGTTCAGCAAATCCCCTTGGAGATCAACACATATCCTTTCTGAAAAGACACTTTGAGGCCCAAGAATACAAATGCCACTGGGTACAAGTCAATCTGCAGACATATTGACTCTCTCCCTAGCACTTGCATTGGCGCCTTTGCTTTACTTTTAAGCAAAAGCACATATTAAGAAACACAAAACCCAAATCATTTATAGACTTGTTTTCAGTATTTTGGTATTCTAACGACAGTCCTAATCGCCTTTTTCCTTTTCTAAATTGTCCTTTTTTTAAAAAATTGTTTTTTAATTTAATTTATTTTTTAAAAGGTTTGATTATTTCCAAAGAGAGAGGAAGAGAGAGAGGCAGAGAGGGAGAGAAACATCAATGTATGGTTGCCTTTCACCTGCCTTCAACCACAGACCTGGCTGGAGACCTGGTTTGCAACCTTGTTATGAGCCCTGGCTGGGGAGTTGAACCAGCGACCTTTGGGTTTGCAGGCTGGCACCTTATCCACTTGCCACCAGCCAGAGCTAAATTGCCCTTTTCTTTAATTCTCTTCCACATACTTCCATTTCACCATCCACCTTCTCTAGTCTCCTTTTCTACATTGCCTACTCTTTTCTTCGGTTGCCTCTACTTCTGAAAACTTGTGATGTGGAATGGAAAGAGAATATTTAAAAAGTAAAAACAAGATGTTGAGGAATAATGGAAAGAAATGGGACAAATTGGCCTCACTTTTCCCAGCCTCAAGCCTCACAACAGTTTCAGCGTCAGCAATTTTCACCTCTATTTTTGCTGCATGTTTGATACATTTTCAAGGAGATTTTCTTTTTCTTTTTCTTTCTTTTTTTTTTCAAGTCAATTGCAAAGTACTGAAGCACAAAGCAATCCATTCTCAACAGATAATCCATTGTATAAAAATTTCTAATTTGTATCAGAATGTCCTTGAAATTGTGTAATGCCTTTCCCCAGAGTTACTTTACCCACATGTTGGCTGATTATGGCAAGATGCCCTGGTGGTATAAAATTAAATAAGGTTTTTGTGTCTTTTTAAAAAGATTTTGTTTATTATTTTTTGAGAGAAGGGAAGGGAGGGAGGCAGAGAGGGAGAGAAATATCCATGTATGGTTGCCTTTCACCTGCCTCCAGCTACAGACCTGGCTGGAGACCTGGCTTGCAACCTGGTTCTGTGCCCTGGCTGGGAATTGAACCAGCAACCTTTGGGTTTACAGGCCGGCACCTTTCCACTGAGCCACCAGCCAAGGCTAAAGAAGGTTTTTACAGTGTAATGTCCTTACATAAACAATGTGTTCTGTACTCTGATAACTTCAGAATTTGTTATTGTTTTACAACAATACTTAATTTCCAACCCCTCCCACTAAGTATTCCCTTATCAATTCTAATATTATTTTATTTTATTTTATTTTAAAAGATTTTCTTTATTATTTTACAGAGAGAGGGGAAGGGAGAGAGGAATAGAGGGAGAGAAACGTCCACATATGGTTGCCTTTCACCTGCCTCCAGCTACAGACCTTGCTGGAGACCTGGCTTGCAACCTAGTTATGTTGCGCTGGCTGGGAATTGAACCAGCAACCTTTGGATTCCCAGGCTGGCACCTTATCCACTGTGCCACCAGCCAGGACCCAATTCTAATTTTAAATTTTAAAGTAAATGCTGCAAATGATCACACATATTCAGTGCCAGAAGAGTAGGACCAGTCTAATGAATGAGTAAAAGGACTGGCATGAAAAATATGTTAGAATTTCTCATAAATTCATATCTAAAGGTGATCATTTCATTCATTCAACTTATTTTATCCAGGGGTGTGGTAAAATTTGCCCAAAGTTGCACATGAGCACAAAGTTGGGGGGATGTCGAGTCTTACAGCATTTTCTACCTGGAAACTGTTAAAAATAGCCAACATTCATCCCTACACCAACCTACACTCTATTTGTCCTTCTCTGCATGGTGGTGACTTCTAGACTAATTTCTGTGAAAACCCCCAAAACCCATAGGGCACCGTGTACTTACCTCTCCCTTCCACTTACCGCCATGTGGAGCTTTGGGGTTGTTGCTTGTTAGTCTCACTCTGAACTGTGAACCTTTTCCTTAGTTCCATGTCACAGAGCTTCCTGTAGTTCCTGACACCTAATGCATGAGGAATAAACACTTACTGAAGGATCCACCAGCTCTCTCCTCTCCTAAACTAGAATCTGCAAAGCTTAGAGAGCACTTTAAGGTAGTGTTTTCTTTTTCCTGGTTAAGTTTTAGTCAAAGAGGCTAATTACTGTTTTAAAGTCCTAGACTTCCTTTTGTAAAGACAAAATCTTTCCTGTGATCCTACTGACCCTTAGCTGAATTTTCCATTCCATGTTGCTCTGTGTTCACATACCACATGATACATGCCACTAACAGCCACTGTCACCTAAAACTCTCTCACTGAGATATTTAGATGGAAATTTAATCCATTACTCTTTGTAGAGAACTGGACCATAAATAATTTAAAATATTATTCTACTCTTTCAGTGTACTGGCGATCATTTACAATTTTTTGTTGTTTCATTTATGTTAGCTATTTACCCTAAATTGTGACATAAATGCGAAAATATTTTTGATGAAGTGTGGTATTAAAATCGACTTTTCCTCTATCTTCCTTTATCTTTAAATGCTCCTTTATGAAATCTTTAAATGTTCCTTTATGAATGAGCACAGTTATTTCTCAGGGAACACAGAAAGTTTCTCAGCAGATAGAACTTTCTCTCTGTTAGGTGTCTTTCTATGCTTTCTCTTACACAAAGCTGCTGGTTGTACCCACTCAAACCAGGCTCTCACTGTAGTCTAACTACTGTCAATGAGCAATCCCTGTACAACATTCTACCTGACTATATCTATTAGGTCGTGTGTTTGATTACTGAGCACATCTCTCTTTAACTAGAAGAGTAATTACTATTTCCTTTAATTTCTTCCGGGTTGTAATAATGGGCTACATTTATTCAAAAATATTAAAAATTCAACCATGAAGACGCATCAATCAATGGCTTATATTCTTCGGTTCCACTTAGTTCACTTTGAATGGGTATCCACTGTGTTCCTGGTTCTGTGATGCACCGTGTTCAAGGCTCTTGGAAATACCAAGGAAGATGTAATGGGGATGATCTTGTTGACAAGGTCACAGACATATTTTCCTACATGGTTCTCCTCTGCTGTTCCCACGGATTACCACAAGGAAATTTCTGCCATGGAGCTTATTTTTCAGGGAAGGGAACAGAGGACATCATCTGAAAATGGGACAGCACATTGTAGCACAGGAAGTCTGGAATGAGGGCTGAGCAAGCCTCTGGCTCTGTAACTCCCTCAGCCCCGAGGGGTGGGAAAGGTTTGAAACGCACCATTGGTGTGTTTCTGATGTCACCTGGCAGCCAGTTTCCTAGAAATGATTACCTGCTTGTGCTCAAAGTTCAAACACAACTGAAGTACCTTTCAGAGTAGCGTTTTCAATGTCACTCAGCCAGGTGACACCTGAAATCACTGAAAACTGGAATGGTGACAATGACACTTAACTGACCATGGAGATAAGTCTCTAAGGCTACTTCAATACCTCTCAAGGCTAAAAGGGCTCTAAAAGCCCTCCAGAGACAGGAATGTTAGTATAAGTCATGAAGATCTTGTCTGGACAGGGACAGAACTCCGAATCTGCCCGAGGTTATTCTCAGTGCCTCTGATGATCTTCAGATAGTCAATGTCAATGACACTTTTGGCCATAAGCTTTTTGTTCATGGCCCCTGTAGAATGGCAGGCACGCAGCCTCATTATTGAAGATTGGAAATCAGCAACAGAGGTAAAAATCTCTGTTTACAGCATAGTAAAATGCTCTCAATCATTTTCCTGACAAATGTAACTTCTTGTAAATGATTTATGAGGAGATGATATTATAGAAAAAGGAAAGTTCCCACAACAGGAATGTGTTGTGTCCAGCCTGTGGGAAACCTGACTCCTGCTCTGGGGCCTTAGGTGGTCACAGAAGAGCAGGGTGTTGATACAAGGAGAGACGGACATATGAATAAAAGAATTAGGTAGGTAAAATGAAATAAGCAGTCTGCCCAGAAGCCGGACATTGATAAAGCACTTCCACACTGCTTGTTGCCTCATACTGACTACGGTGTACTTAACCCAGTCAGAAAGGTGGTGTCAGATGCTTGGCTTATTCATTTCTTTATTGAAGAGGTTTTTATTGAAAGTTTTATTGAAAGCATTACTCTAGACTCCAAAGATAACGAAATGGGAAAAGGAAAACTTCTGATCTCCTGGAGAGTGCTAAATAAATTTGAATTCTTACTGATTTTTGCACATTTTTATTTTAGTATATTCAGTGGGCCTGGGATTGACTAAAATATGATATTGGCACAACTTCTCAATTTGCATCCACAGACCAGTGACATTTCTTGAAACACCTGGGGTACCACAGAAGGCTACACGTCTGGTTTTCAGTACATGAGAAACACAAGTTACAAAACTATTTATGCAAAGTGATCCCATTTTGTTAAATATACGTGTGTAGAAAATAGCAACAAAAGTCACATTTTGAAAGACACCACAGGATAATGGAAGCATTGTATTTTCCTCTTTAGGCTTTTATGTATTTTCTAGATTTTATATACTGGAATGTGTTTTGCTTTTGTGACCAGAAAACACGTTGCAAACTGTGTGCTTTGCTAATTACTTTTAAAATAACATTTAGGCCCCAGTTGGTGGCACAGTGCATAAGGCACAGGCCTGTGAACACAAAGGGTTGCTGGTTCGATTCCCAGCCAGGGCACATAACCAGGTTGAAAGTCAGGTCTCCAGCCAGGTCAGTAGCTAAAGGCAAGTGAAAGGCAACCATACATTGATATTTCTCTGCCTCTCTCCCTTTGCCTCTCTCTAAAAATAATCAATAAAATCTTTTTTTAAAAAATAAAAATAACATTTAACATCTGTAAGTAACTGCAGGATTATTCATTATTCCTTATGATTTTTCTTAAGTATCAGGTGAGACTATCCCAATTGCCTGGTCCATGCACTAGAATCATGGGCAGAAAAAGAACCCATAATTCAAAAATATTAGAACATATATTTTATTCATTTAACTGTATTCTTCTTATGAGTGAAATTATGCTGGTTGCCTTGCATTCGTTTGTCCTGATCCAAAGCAGAGCTCTGAGGCAAGGAATTAGGTGTAAGCAGTTTATTTGGGAAGTGAGGTGGCAAGAAAGGGAAGCCGATCAGCCTGCAATAGTGAGAGGGCTGCCACTGTGGGCGCCCAGGCCTCAATCCTGAGTGACACTGCTGAGAGAGGTGGAAAGGTATCTGGCAACTGTCTCCCCAATAGACAAGAAACCTGAGGCATCTTACACTTTATTGGGTGAGGGTTGTTTCTGAAGGCTGTGTTTCCTAGCACTTCTTGCCTGTCACACATGCTGGACAAGCAATCCCATATGGCCACAGAAAGCCCTAAAGTAGAGGATGCCCCAGACTGAAGCTTCAGGAGACCTCTGGGAGGACTCAGGGAATGTGGGTGGGGTCTTGGCAGAGTTTGATACACTACAGTAATAATTAGCTCTAAAATCACAGTATTAAGCCCTGGCTGGTGGCGCAGTGGATAAGGTGCTGGCCTGTGAACCCAAAGGTCGCTGGTTTGATTCCCAGCCAGGGCACATAACCAGGTTGCAAACCTGGTCTCCAGCCAGGTCTGTAGCTGGAGGTAGGTGAAGGGCAACCATACATTGATGTCTCTCTCCCTCCCTTCCTCCCTCCCTTCCCCTCTCTCCGAAAAACAATAAATAAAATCTTTTTAAAAATTAAATTAAATGACAGTATCACAGTAGCTTAGCACAATTTAATTTTCCTTTTGGCTCATGTACACTCTTTTGCAGGTCAGGTAGCTTTTCTGGGCAGGGAGGCTTCCCCTCAAATCTTATCTCTATCTTTTGTGCAGTCCCTACACTTTAGGGCCTCTGCTCACAGCCACACAGGCAAGGAAGAGGTGGACAGTGGCACAGGATGTTGGGGCCCAGCCTGGTGGTGGGGAATGCCAGGTCTGCATACATTTCATCTCCCAAACCCAGTCATGTGGTCTGCATGGAACTGCACAGGCAGTTCTAGCCTTCCTACATGCCCAAAAAGAGGATAAGGGATTGGGTGAGCATCTTCTCATCTTCTGTCTGAAGTTGTGAGTTCTCTAAATATCTAGTGCTTAATGGATACTCTACTTTTTCCTTTGAAAGTAAGCTTGAGTTCTTTATATAAGATATTTCAGATGCAAATGATTCAGTGGAATAGTTGGTATTGAGGAGCACAGTGAAGACACCGTGGTCCGACTGGTGTGGCAAGTGATTAATTCTGTGAGTCAGACCATCCGAGAGCTAAGTAGAGAGCGGCTCTTGACTAGGTATGTGATTTTGGACACATTAGCCTCTTGATCTGAAAAATATTAAAGTAGTTACAATATTGTGTGATTCTTTAAGCTAAGGTTGGTTATATATTTTCAAAGAATCTTTTCATGTTTATATGTATATCTTTGTATATACATGTATGTAGATTATATTTGCATATAAATATAATATATAATAAATACACATAAAAAACTATACAAAGCCCTGACTGTTGGCACAGTGGATAAGGCAACAGCCTGGAAACCTAAAGGTCTCTGGTTTGATTCCCAGCCAGGGCACATAACCAGGTTGCAAGCCATGTCTTCAGCCAGGTCCCTAGCTGGAGGCAGGTGAGAGGCAACCATACACAGATGCTTCTCTCCCTCTCTGCCTTTCTCCCTTCCCCTCTCTCTAAAAATAATAAATAAAATCTTTTAAAAAGTAAATAAAATATTTTTTAAAATCTATACATATCTGTGATGGTTAATTTTACATGTTAACTTGAGTGAGCCACAGGGTACCCAAATTAAACATTAATTATTTCTGGGTGTGTCTGTGTGGTGTTTCTGGATGAGATTAACATTTGAATCAGTAGAAAAGAAGATTGCCTTCCCCAAAGTGGATTGGCCTTGTCCAACCCATCATCCAACCAAAGAGATAGAAGAAGAGTGTTCACCCCTTATGCTTCCTATCTACATGCTGAGCAGGGACACTGGCTCCTGCCCTTGGCCAAGACTTACACCATCAGTGTTCCTGGTTCTTAGAGTTTTAGACTCAGACTGGAACTACATCACCGACTTCTCTGGGCCTTTAGCTTGTAGGTGGCAGATTGTGAGAATTTTCAGTTTCTATAATCACACAGAACAAGTCCTCAAAATAAATCTCTTCATATATAAGGATCTATATACCTGTCTCATTAGTTCTATTATCCTTGAGGACCCTGATTAACATAAGGCATGGAGGATTAGCATCAAGATGAGAATGTCCACTCTCAAATGTTCTATACTTGCTAAACTCCCTTTCTTTTCTCACATCTTTTTATTATCTTTCTCTTCCCTCAGAGAAGAAGTGTGTTTATTCTGTGGCTTGCAGGCCAGCCAGGCAGGTGTGTGTCATCAGAGGTGAGCGAATGCGGGCAGCAGCTGTGGGTTAAATCCCCGCTCTTCGTAGACTGTGGAAGAAGAAACACAGGTCCTCTTGTGAAACTCAAGGAAAGCACAGACCTGTAGTCAATCTAGTCTCGCCCGCAGGGCTGTACACGTTTCTCAGTTCTAATGTTTCTAGTGTGAGAGGGGCTTTGGCTATTTATTATACACTAGGGACTAGTAATCCACGTACCGATTACAAGGCTACATTTTCTGACTAACAAAACAGTGCATGGTGCCACATGACAGGGAAGCCCCCACCCCCCCTTTTTTTTCTAGCTAAGTTTGTATAATCAAAGCTGTTGGATGAAAGGCCTTAACTTCAGAAAACTCAGCTAAAAGAATTTGACATGATGTCTATAGTCCAATTTGTTTCAGAAAAAATACTGTGGGATGACTTTCCTACTAGGTATGTGAAACAGCGACCATATTAAACAGTTTTGGTGACTTTTTCATTCTTCACTCTTTTCTTTACTCATTCTTTGGAAACTTATCAAGCGGTAATCAGAGACCAGAATCTATGGTAGATGCCAGATGACCTCTTTTGGCTGCTTCTTTCTGGTCAGAGGAGGCCCACTGGGCCTAGTCAGTGCACAAGTACAGATTCCCTGGGTTGACCTGGATTGTTTCTTGAGCAGCAGGTGATGGAACAAATACCATTTGACTCTTGCCCCACACAGATTATGCTCTAAAATAAAGCAATAACTGAAAACTAAATTAGTCTTTTTTTTTTTTTTTTGGCATCACAAGTGATTGAAATACCTTTAGCCATGATTTCCTATAACAGAGTCTAATAGGATACAGGATTTAATGAGGAATAAGTTGCTAGCATAACATTTAGTATGTGCTAAGTGCTATCCCAAGTATTTCACTTATATTAGCCCATTTAATTCCCCCAACAACACTATGAGGTAGACACTATTACTATTCTCATTGTATGGAAGTGAAAGCAGGTAAAAATAAATGGTTTTTCACCTAGGGAAACTACTTAATCTTGTCTATGTGGCACTATTGTCATTCCATGTAATTCTGTTAGAAATAGTACACATAAAAGAGAACTCCCCCCACACCCTGCAAGGGACTAAATAGTTTGGAATCTTCAAATTTGATTAATGGTATAGGGAAAGAACTCAACAGAGGTCACATTGTTTGATATACAGGAAGATTATTCATTTATTCTTCCATTCAAATATAATTCCCTGCCCCGGATTGGATTCTGGGATCCAAAGATGAATGAGCCTCAAGGAGCACTTAGGTCAGTAGAGAAGGAAAATGTACAAATAGATACTGACCATGAGCTGTGATAACAGCTACCAATAAAATATGTAAATTGTATGACAGGGGCAGAATGAAGAGTTACTAATATAATAATAACAATTAACACTGATAATTTATTCTGCCCTAGGAGCTGGACTAAGAGCTGAATATTTATTAACTCTCTTAACCCCTACAATGTCCCTGTGATGCAGGTCCTATTATTTTCCCAACTTAAGAAGCAAGGAGAGGAGGTACTAAGAGGTCAAATAATGTGTCCAACCAAAGCTTTTGGGAGAGGCAATCTACTATGTACCCTGAGCATTCCTGGGTGATGTTACTGGTAGTGTGCCAGGAATCCGAGGCCCTGACTGTTCTCCACCTGGGCTCTTTCCCAGGGCAACGTTTGCGGTGAGTAGCCTCAACACATGAGGTAGCATCTTCCCTTGGTCAGAGAGAAACCTTTTTATTCAACATTTTTAAACGTGGTGATTCCTCCCCTGTAATGCAACCCAATACATGGGCAGGCACCCAACACGGGCCTTTACATTGCCACCATGGGATCTGGGGTCATGAGGAACCAACTGAAACTAACATGAAGCTCACTCTACTACTCTTGTTGTATCAGGATCCCTTATCTCTGACCCAGGAATCTCAAGTCTCCTACCAGCAGTTTCTGAAGCACCAACAGGCAAACCTGAGAGCTTGTGATTAGGATACGATCTCGAATCCCACATAATTTTCAACAAGGCCACCCAGCCAGTAAGTGGTAAGACTTGAATTTCCACCTGGATAGTTGGGCTCTGAAGTCCACAGTTTTAAATACTGCTAATATTACATGAAAAATAGGTAGCTTACTTTTCCTAGTATAGTGAAGGCAGATTTTTAAGGAGGACATGGTGTTTGGATTGAACTTTGAAGGAAAAATGAGAATGTAGCAGGACATAAGGGCAAAGAAACTTTCTAGAAAGAGGGAGCAAAGTATGCAGGGACTGGAGCACATGGTATGTTCCAGGCACTGCAAGAATGCTATTGTCAGACTGGAATTTTGCTGGGGAGTGAGGCAAGGGATGAGGTTCAGAGGCCAGAACATGAACTGTCATGTGTGCCCATTTATATTTTCTTATAGACTGTTTGTGTTTTCCATCCCCTTCCCCATCAAATTCGTAGGTTAGGTCCTAACCCCCAGCATGATTGTATTTGGGGGTGATTAGGTGATATGAGTGAAGCCCTCATGTTTGGATTAGTGCCCCTTTTAAAAGAGACCCCAGAGAGCTCCTGGTCCTTTCCACCAATTGAGGACACAGAGAAGACAGCCATTTACCAGCCTGGAAGCAGGTCCTCCCCAGACCCCAAATCTGTGTGTGCCTTTCTTGATCTTAGATGTCCACCTTCCAGGACTGTGAGAAATAAACGTGTTGTTATAACACAGCCAATGATAGTCTGTTATAGTGACCCAAATAGAATAAGATACCTGGGAAAATCATTTTAAGGATTTTAGGCAAGAAAATGACATGTCCAAGTTGATCATTTTGAAAGATCCATCTAGTGCACTGTGCAAGATGAACTGGAGGAGTCAAAGAGATCAAATATGAAGCAATTGAAATAATTTAAGTGAGATGAGACAAGGGCCTGAACATTGTAGCATGTGTAGTTTACGTGCCAATATTTTTTATTTAATGCTTAATGACAGTTGTAATTAACTTGGAATTACTCCAGCCAAAATAGTTGTATTTTTAGTTCCTGAGTCTTTATCTTTTTACTTTATAAAGGCAGGGAAGGTCACCTAAATAAAGTCATCTTGATAGAAGAGGCTAAGGAGATGCTGAATCTCTACACCCTGAGACAAAGGTAAGCATACATGACACTAAGAGACAGGCTCTACCTTCTTTCTTCACCATGGCAAAGGAAAATGAGAAAAGCTAACAGGACATTGCCATCCAAAGCAGAGATTCTCAAACCTTTCTGAGCACAGCCTACTGAGACAGAATAACATACCCACTAAGCACACCCATGATTTCCTTTTTCCTTTTCCTCTTTTTGTAAGAAAAGCTCCGGTGACAATGGTCACTGGAGAAGCAAGTTGGGGCTATTGCTGATGGTGTTGGGGGTTATATCTCCTTTGGCAATGGAATGGGAATAGTTTATTCTTGGTTCCCAAAGTTCACATGTCTTTACATTTAATTATGGGAAAACCTGCAGTCCAAAACATTGTTGATGCAGATATGCATTGCTACACATTATCAGCTTAGCAAAAACAATTCCTGACAAGTTAACTTAATAATAATGAAACTAAGGGAACCTTAATTTGTGGTTAAAAGCAACGGTGCCAGGAACTGAAAAATATGACTTGGGCAGAATCCCCTCAGTCGCCTTGCATTCCTTCATCCTTTCTCCTTCCTCACAGAGACTGAAATTTGTTGAGGAATATACTCTCCCCTACAAAGCCAAGCGTGTTAGAGGAGGCTAGCTTGTCCCTGGCTTCTGGTAGATTTTAGATAGTCTACGTAAGTCCAAGTCTCCGCGCTGTAGATTGTGTTACTCAAGGGGCAGATGACAAAAGCTCTTCTTTTGAACACTGCTGTGTCAGAATGTCATGCCTGGAAATGTCTTCTCCAACTGCAACCCTGAGAGGTGCTAGCCTAGGGACAAAACCGATGCAGAGGCAAGGAGAGCCAAGGCAGACTCAAAGAAAGAGAGCTGCAACTTCAAACATCTTGTTAGGTAGAAGCCATTTGAGTCATGTTTCTGTTATTAGTTGCCAAAACCTTCCTACTGCAATGACACATCTAGAGTGATCACTCCCTGAGGGAGGCTTCGCGACAGGAACAGGCACTAAAAGAGCTGTCAGGCTTTTGAGAAAAATTCTGAACGAGAATCTTTTAAAAAGCAGTAGAAACTGCTGATGGTAGTTTGTGAATACCAAATTTTATTAATCCTGCTAACACCTCTATTAAGTTACTGCCGAGGAGCCCTTCCAAGTGTCTGTGAAATGAAGGTTTGAGAGCCAAAGAAGGATGTTCATTTCTGGAAAAGAATGAAAAGGATGTTCATTTCTGGACTTCACACAGGGTAGAGTCCAAAGAACATTTTAAAAAGCACTGCCCTACAAACAACTGAGGGCATCCCACAATAGGGGAAGGATGGCGGGTAAATAATGTAAGTACTCTGCCAGTAATAGCTAAACTGCTATTTGTTAAATACAAGCTGTAGATAAAACACATTGCTAAATGACACTACCAAGGGAAAGTTGATTATAATTATGGTAATTTAGAAAAGCTCTCATAAACTCATTCTGGCTTAGGCTGCACAAACCAGTGAGAAGTTCTTTGCTGTTTTTCTCCTGAGAGCTATTTGTAGACTTGCCCCCAGACACTTGTCTACAGTCTTCATTAAAAATTTGGACTCTCTCATCAAAGTGAACAATCTGTTCTCTTTGATTTGTTGTAAAGCAATGGGTAGCATTTCATTCTCTCTTTGCATTCCCTCTGAAGAGAGTTTGTGATGATTTACATAATTTTAATTGAAAGATGTTTAGTTCTTGTGTGTAATAAGGTTGCTTAGAGAAAGTCGGGACACTGGAAAGTGGTCTTGTGTTCTTTTTTTTTTTTTCCCTGACATGCTAGCTTCTATGAACGTTAATGTAAAATGTTTGTGATATATACCAAAAATTTAGATAAGAAACCATCTTGCCTTGAGGAATTACATTAAATTGCCTCTTTCAGGTTGCAAGGAATACTTTCTCCTACTTTGGATGATGACTTGTCATTAAGAAATAGAAAGGAAGGAAGGGAAGGAGGGAAGAGAAAGGAAAGAAAGATGGAAGGGAGGAAGGAAAGGAGGGAGGGAGGGAGTCCTGGCTGGTACAGCTCAGAGAATTGAGTACTGGTTTGTGAACTGAGAGGTCACTGGTCCAGTTTCAGGTCAGGACACATGCCTGGGTTTCAGGGCAGGTCCTCACTTAGGGTCACGCAAGAAGCAACCAGTCAATGTTTCTCTCTCACATCGATGTTTCTTTCCCTCTCTTTCTCCCTCCATTCACTTCCCTCTAAAAATAAAATCTAAAGAAAAGGAAAAGAAGAAGAATAATCAGGAAACTACATCAGCGACTACACAGCCACTATTCAAGAGAAAAGAAATAATGCCTTCTTATTAGTTAGGACACAATACCAGCTTTAGTGACAACAAGAGCTCTTGGGACCAGAAATCTTTTTGTGACCTCAGAATTGGACATCTGTCACCTCCTACTCATGATTGTCATGCTTGTGACTTTGTTTCTTTTAAATCTGGTTATCCATCTGCTGCTTCTGAAAGACAGTGTGTGTATACATATATATAATTTCTAGGTTGGTAGGGTTTTTTCTCAGCACTTTAACATTATTTCGTTGTCTTCTGGTTTGCATTGTTTCTGATGAGATGCATGTCGGTATCATTGTTGACACTTCATTAAAAAATCTCTTTTGAGATGTTAAGATGGCTTTTGGGGCACATAATCCACTATCTTCTCAGGTCACTGGCATCTGAATAAAGTGCCCATAAAGATTTTTAAAAATCTCTTGTTAATCTCTGGCTTAACTTCATAATTTCTATCAATTTGTGTTCAAGTTCACTGATGTTTTCTTTTGAAGATTCCAACATTAATATCATCCAGTAATTTTTTTTTATTTTAGGCATTCCATTTTATAGTCCTAAAATTTTCATTTTGTCCTTTTTAGAGTTCTCTTTTCTCTCCTGAAATACCCATATCTCTTTCCGTTATATTCATCTTTTATAAATTCTTAAAAATATTTATAATAGTTCTCAAATTCTTGAAGCTAATTTCAATAACTGGGGTTAACTGTAGGTCTGCATCTATTGACTATGTTTTCTCTTGATTGTTGGTCAATGACACCTGTTTGTTTGCATGCCTCATAAATTTTTTATTGTATCTAAGGTATTGTGTACAAAGACAATGAAGACTGAAGTATAATAATGTCTAGATTTTATTTCTCAGAGAACACAGGCCCTTTCCTTCTGTCTAACAGGGTGAAAGGATGATTATTCAGATTTTTTTTTTTTTTTTTTTGAGTCAGATTCAACTGGGTCTGAGCTAAAGTTCAAATTAGTTTGAGATGACCTAGGCATAGATCGACTCTCAAACTCCCACACTACTTCTGTCTTTTCAAAATTATCAAAATTTGAGCTGATGGAATTTCAAAATATATAACACTTTATTTTCTTTGGATTTAACTCAATAGAGCTCTGTAATTCAAGCATTGTGGGGATGCAGGGGTCTTTGAGATTTTGCTCTGCATTTTATTGCTTTCTTCACTGATTCTTTTTTGGTCAAAGTTTGAAGGTAGGGATGGAGATGAGAGAGTTGTTGGGCCAATTTATTTTTGTAGTGGGGACATTTTCATATTCAAGTTCACCTCTCTAGCTTCCACTACTACCTGAAGCTCATCTTATTTCTTCTCTTCCATGCAAAGTTTCTGTGGGACACATTGCCATACCTAGACAAGAAACTCTTCCCAGAAGTAGAGGCTGTTCTGACTCTCCCTTTACCAGTGAAGGACTCATTTCTCCAAAATTCAGTTCAGTGATACTTCCTTTGTCCCTGTCTTTGCTTGACACTTGAGGAAATATGATTTTTATATGTTTGGGTTTTTCTTGGTGTTACTGTGCAAACAAAGGTTTTTCAGGTCCTCTACAGTCTGTGGAAGTGAAAGTCAGAATCAGACATTTGTATTTTAAAAAACAAAACCATAAAATCACCAGAAGAAACACCTGAAATAATTAATTTTATCATTTGAAAGAGATAAAGTCCTTTTACAGTAAGATCCAAACCTCAAAATCTCAGAAGTCATAAGGAAAATGATTCAATATCTTTCTCTTTCTCCCTAAATATATGTGTATGTTATGTATACATAGATAGAGATATATAGATCTATATATACCTTTTCAACTTTAATGGAGTAAAATATGCCAGACAGATGATAGACTGAGGACTATTTACAACACGTAAGACAAAGACTATTTCAAAAAATATATTTAAACTATTTTCTAAATTAGTAATAAAAATGGAAAGGCAGGTAACATAACATAAAATCATCATAAATAGAGTATCAATATGAAATGATGCTCACACTCATGGAAAATGAAGAACTATCAACTGGACAGAGACACTCTTTTTGCCTGGTGCCTTGACAAAGCTAGGTGCTAGCAGAGGCCTGGAAAACCAGCACTCATACACACTGTGGACAGGATGTAGTTTACACCCTGTGCTGTTAGCACAGCATCCATAGATGTGTTTGTTTCATATTATCTTAGAATGTTATTTGCATATATCTAACAAAAATGGAAAATTAACATACCCTTTGATCCAACAATTTTAGCTCTAGGAATTTATTCTATAAATACGCTGAAAATGCTCATAAGGATGTATGCAAAAATGTGACCATTGCTGCATTGTTTGCAAGAGAAAAAACTGAAAATAACTTTGATATCCATAATAGGGGGGTAGTTAAAAATTTGTAGTATGTCATTTCAGTGGAATACTCCTGGCTGGAAGGAATTAATACAGCTGTATGCTGATATGAAAAAATTACCAAGTTCTATTGCCAAGTGTGAAAATCAAGATACAGGTAATATAAATTATGTTCCCATTTGTATATTTTTAAAAAGAGAGACTTATGGATGTGTGTCTACAGAACAATATTCAGAAGGTGCATAAGGAATTGTTGAGTGGGAATAGGAGTCTGGGATGGCAGGAGGTTGACTTTTTAAAAACCATATTATTACGTGAACTTCTTAAAATCAAGAACCATGTTATTTTTTATAAAATAAAGGGAGAAAGTTATCATTATGCTATGAATAGGGCACTTAGCAATGTTTATTACTAACTGACTTATATTGGTGTTGTACCACAGATATTCTTTGGGACATTTTTAATATCCCTTATATGGCCTTTCACATAGGAGAAGCAATGCATGAATCAATAAGGAAATGAAACTATGAACTTAGTGATAGGATGTATCCAGAATCTACTGACAACCTCAAAATCCTTATACATTTAGCAAACCTTCTTCTTCAGTTGTCCGCATAATGATTTTTGCTGTTATGACATGTGAGCTGCTAGTCATAAAGACTTTGAAAAAACATAAATGAACTTCTGCTTTTAGGTGAGGCTCTCATCTTGTATGAATTGTGACAGCATTTTGGAAAACAAGAAACACTGGTCTGGAAATCCAGAGTCAAGGTTGCTTGCTTTTGCTTTTCTGCTAGCTGGTATCTAACCTTATATGAAATATTTTTCTATCTAGCCTCTTTTGTGAAATGTTGGCTGATGGCTAAGGTTGTTTATCCCTTTTAAATTATGTAATTATAAAAATAAATAAATAAAGAGATAATCCAAAACAAAAATATGCAAGCAGCACATTCCACATTTATGTTTCCTAAAATTTCTATTTTTGTATAGTAAGCCTCATGCTAATTCATTTTCCCAGAGAGGCCCAACCCAGTCTGTTAGACTTTGCTCCTGTAACCTTGAGTCTGGGTTTTGATTATCCATGGAAATCTTGGCTCTCTAAACTTTTCTTACTTAGATTTCTGGGGTATATGAGCATGAGACATTCATTGAACATATGTTTCTGGTTTCCCATATTATCTATGGATACATAGATGTTTTATTAGAACCTGAATTTTAGCAAGAAGGTAGAATATAGCACAAGTTCGTTTTCTTAAACCTTCAAACAAGGTTCTCAAGTGATTCTGGGGAAAAAACCATTCCATATCTGGGTGTCTGATGTTCCAGCAAATAACTGCTGACCTCTGCCAATTTGCTGTGAAACCACATTGATTACCTTGTGTGATGCACTGGCCTCTTGCGCTGGGGACTCAGTGAAGATGAACAGTGGTGCTTTTCAGGGGTTCATTTAGCTCTAAAACTAGAAAATGAAAGACCATTATTTATCAGTAGCTTAAACAGGACTGTGCTGGAACAGAGCCAAAGGCAGTTCAATTAGGCAGAGACAAATCGGAAAAGGGAGGATGGCATTCTGTGTTTAAGCACAGGGAGAATCTCCTTAGAAACAGCTGGTGCAAAGCAACTCCAGCCCCCATCCTAGAGAAAAGCCAATGAGGAGAAAACCTGTATAAACCAAGGCAGTTTTCTCTGCCAGGGAAAATGAACCTGTAGCAGTGCTGTAAGGTTAAATATATTTTAGGATAGATACGCTGCCGCTGGCTTTTAGGAAGCAGCTCTTGCTTTTGTTGTTATTGTTGTTGTTCTTTATTTATTTTCAATAAGTACCATTTAAAAAGCCTCTTTTTTCATCACAAATATTTTTACTAAGTCATCTTTCCCTTTCCCTAGATCAATGGTTTCCCAAAATGGGATATTGGAAACAACCTAACGGTGTGTAAAAAGAAAATTAAGAACTTCTAATTAAGTTTTTCTTTCATCTTTTAAGTTCTTTTTCTCCTTTTTCATTTTTTATATTGTATCTAATGTACAGGGTGAGCATGATCAAGTGGCAATAACTTTGTATCTCCTTATTTCATGTGCTTCTTAGTAATTTTGAAAAACTATGTTTTAACATCATTGTTTCTGATATAAAGTATTAAATTCTGAGCTCAACCATAATTTCTGGACTATGTGCAGGACGAACTGCTAAGAAAATTGCAGACCTTAATAACATCCCTTTACGTACAGTTTACCACATGATGCTGATCCTGATGTCGGCACACCAACAAGGAAAAAGCATAAGGTACACAAGGATCGCACAAGTCCAAATGTACACAGAATCCAGGAGATCATCAGTGAAGATGCAGGAAAGTCAATGAGCTCCATAGCAAGAGAACTGCAGATGTCAGATGCAAGAGTTCTCAAGATTATTGCTGAAGACATCAAATACAGATCATATGTTCTTAGAAGAGGCCAGTTAATGACACAGCTGACAAAGGAATGGCGCTTTGAAAAAGCAAGGAAACTGCTCACAAAATTGAAAAATCCCAAAGGAAAAAACCCTCTGATTTTCTTCTCGGATGCAAAGAATTGTCAGCAGGACCAAATAGTCAACAGAAGAAACAACAGGCGGCTCTGTGAGAATCTTAATGAAGTCCCAATTGTCATGATAATGAAATTTCCTGCTACCGCGTTGGTGTTAGGTGTTGTCAGTAATGAAGGAGACATCATGACCCCGCATTATTTTAGACAAGGTTTGAAGGTGACTGCTGCTGTTAACCTTGACATTTTGAGAAAAGAAGTAGTTGAATGGTGGATGAAACAAGTTGCAAATGGATGTCATTTTATCTTCCAACAATATGTTGCACCAGCACATACCGCCAAAAAAGTGCAAGAATGTCTCAGTGTCAATGTTCCTGAATTCTGGTCAAAGGAAATCTGGCTACCTAGTTCATCAGATGCAAATCCTTTAGACTATTATGTATGCAGTGTTTGTGAGAAAGAAGTTAATAAACAACCTCATTCCAATAAAGAGGCTATTAAAGCTAAAATTGAAAACATGATGATGTCCATGGATAAAGAAAGTTAATTAAAGCATGCTCAAGATTCCAAAGTTGAATTGGGTCTATTATTGTAGCAAGTGGAGATTTTTGAACAATTTAAAAAATAATGGCTATGTTTATGTATTTACATATAAGAATAAATTTATTTCAAAATATAGTACTTTTGTGGTATGTTTATTTCATTAAAATTTTGCCAACTGATCATGTGCACCCTGTATTAGTAAATAGTAATATATTATTATTAGTAATATATTAGTATGTGGTCCTATTTTATAAGTTACTGATAATGCACTTAATCAAGAGTTTAGGCTCAATTATTTATTTTACTTTTTTACAAGTAGAAGGATAAGGCAATGAACATTTTGGAGACTTCTACTTTAGAATCTAGAGTTTAAATCATAGTTTCTGCAACTTGTTACTGCTTACTTAAAAGATGACATTGAGTTGCAAGGAAATACTGGCTATTGTGATAATGCCAGTATCTCCATTACCTACTCCAATGTTATGAAATGTTTTTATTGAGGAACAGAACAAGGAAACACAATGAAAATGAACAGACCAAGGGGTGTAAAATAAGAGATTCAATGCAAGTTATGAGTATAAACATTTAAAGAGTAAGAATGAGAATAATACAATTTTACATTCCAGGTTACATAGCTATGTAGTTACTGATACATTTTTTTTTTTGTATTTGCCAGTGTGTCAAAAAGAACCTTTATTACTTTTAAAATAGCATCTTATGTTCTTATGCTTTCTTGCCAGATGCCTTTGGAGCAGGTGCTTTCTGGGCTGGAGCTTTCCACCCCTCTGAGCTTTTGGAAGCGTTGCGTTGCTTTCTGGTCTGCAGCTTTCTGGGCAGGAACATTCTGGGCTGGAACCTTTGCAGGGGCTGCTACTGCTGCTATTGCACCTTTAGCAGCAAGTGCTTTTTTGGGGAGAAGCTTTCAGGAGAGCTGCCTTTGGAAGCTTCTTAACTTCCAGCTTGATTAGCCGGTTCCTCATTTCCTTCGCCTTCGTGACTTTGTAATGATCAAATCTGTCATCCTGGCTTTCTTTTCTCTGGCTTCAATCTTCTTGGCCCATCTTGTGGCTGGCCATTTCGTATTGCTACCTGCCTTTTGCCAGGCTGGTCGAACATACTTCTGGCGGGCACCGTGTGGGAACTTGAGGATAACGTCAGTGACCTGCATGCCTTTGAAGGGCGTGGCCCATCTCCTCACTTGAGTGCAGGGCCCATCCTCCAACGCTGGATTCTGATGGATAACAGGTACAATCGGGACCAGCCTCCCAGCATGGGACCCATAGGAGATATAAGCCACCAGGCCAACCTCCATGAAGCGCCTGAACACCGTGTTGGCAGCGTTCAGCGAGAAGCTATACATTTTTAAAAATATAATTATCCTTTTTTTCCAAAGTAGAGAAGTCCCCAATTATGGTCTGGAATCCTCCCCCTTCCTTCTACCACTGTGGAGTAGGGCCAACTGGAACTCACATGCCTGCGGAGGACTGAGTCTATGGATTGTTGAGTTTGCAAATCGTTTGTCCAACTCACTGGGTAGGCCCGGGCCTTCATTTATCTTACTTAGAAGTCATTTGACTTGTTTGTTGAACAGAGTATTTTAATACTGACTTCTCCCTCGGGCTATGCAGAGAAAATAAATGATAAACTGTGGAGCTGTGGAACACGCGCAGCGTGTGGATGGCCGTTCAGCAGAGTAGGCTGTCTACAGGGCATGATTTATGCTTTACTGTGAGAGCGTAGTTAGGCCCCAGATATTTCGTCCACTGAGTGTTGAGGCACTGAACTCCTCCCCAGTCCGATCCTCATTATTTTGACTTGTTGCGTTTCCCAGGACAAGTTTTGATCCTCAGGCTGGGCTCCCCATCATTTGATACCCTCAGCTGTTAACTCCCTGCTCCCGAAAACCTCCTAAGTCCAGGTGTGACCTAGAGCTGCAGACTGATTGACTAGTTCAAGGAAAGTTTCACATCCCATTAAGAAGCGAAACACATGCGTGCAAAACCGAACAAATGTTTCTTTTAGAGAATCTGAGTCAATGGAGCTCCTGTCACTCTCAGTCTCCTGTCACTGGAGACGGCAGCAAAGCTGAACGGGAACACAATCACAAAACTCTCTTGAAGCCAGGCAGGGATCCAACCAGCTCCAATGTGGGGTGGTCCCCAGATGTGTGACACCCTCTCGTTTGGTACCAATGAGATTGCAGAGAAGTGTCCCTGGGCTTTCCTTTTGCCTGTTAGTTAGCTGGTGGGGGCAGGGAGATGGGGGCAGATCAAGTGCTCTGTTTTCACACGGCTGCCTCTTAAAACCCCACTATAATCGTTCTCAATAAATCTCCTTGCAGGCTTGCCATTGGGGTACCATAGACAGTTTGATGGTCCCCACACATGGTTATATCTCATTTCCAGGGATGGAATATTAATATTTTGCCTGTTGTAGGGATTCTTGGGGAGTGTGCCATTTTCAGAATACAAGAAACCCATACTAGGTTTGTAGATGTTTAAGGGGCTTTAGGATGCTTTGCATTCTACCATACTAAAGTGCTCAGATGCCCAAAAGTGGCAGGGGCATCAACTGAGGCATCCTATCATCCTCTTTTCCCCATCTCTGTCCTAATTTCATTTTACTAATTCTTCATTATATTCCTAATCACAGTTTCCTCTACAGTTGCAGGGGATACTTTTTCATTGCAAAAGCAAGCCAAGGAACTGGCTTTAGAGAACAGAGCAAAGGCCTGGCCAACTGGAAAAAAAACCAAGAAGACCAAAGATTGTATGTATATGTAAGTACAGTCATTTCTACTCCCAACTGCTGCTTAGAGTGAGACAGCTCAGAGGCCTAGAGGTGATTCATTTTTGTAGTTGCAGGTGGCTGCCATGCGCTATCCTAACGTGGGCAACATGCTGCTCTGGGAGGCAATACAGTTCAGTGGGAAGAAGGTGAGCCTCCCAGTCCATCCAATTTGGCTTGAGATTCCAGGCCCAGTTACTTACCAGTGGACAGGTCATTGGGCTTTGCTGAGCCTTAATTTTCTGATCCCCCAAAATGAGGGTAACAGTCCCCAGTTTACTGGGCTGCTTTAAGGATTGTGTTCAGGGTACCAGGCACAAACGTTCTCAAAAACGGAGCTCGTTCAATGTTCAAAGGCTTCCACTGTGATGGATAAGAACATAGTGAACCAGATTTATTTTCTTTCAGGGGGAGTGCAAATAAGAAGGAAGAGCTGATAAAATTTTGGATTAGTGATTTCAGGATCTAGGTAAGGCTGTGCAGTGTGAATATTTGTATAACAGATCTTCACCTTAGCAGTGTCCTTGAAACCTAAGAATTGCCACGTATTTTATGAATGTCATTCTTCTATGCTTCTGTTTGCCCACCCAAAAGAGAAAGAAAGGTCTACATACAGATAGATCAACAAAGTCTTGTGCCCTCAGCTACTCTTGTAGTCCTTGCCAATGTTTCAAGCCACAAAAAAGTAAAAAAACAAAAACAAAAACTAACAAAAAACCCCCTCACACACCCCTTGCTAAGGCTTATAAAAACTGTACAGTAGTTGTGGAAAGTTTCCAAGCAAATATTTTCTCCATAACCTCAATTATTTGCAAGTTCCATTTTTTTTTTTTTAAATAGAAAATATGTTCCTTGCTTGAATCAATTCCCATGTTAAACGTCTGCCTTCATCACTCATTTTATTACCAGCCTAAACACAGCCTGTTTCAATGGAGGCCATTTACAACGCACAATAAAAAGGATTCATTACTCATTTTCCTTTTATTATCTTTCAATTGCTCTAACTTGAGATAGTGCTTAGAGTGGACATTAAGCCCCCGGTAGTCAGTACATTACAGGAACGCAATTAATGATAATACTACTTAACACCTTCAAATACCCAGACAAGGGAAACACTCTTTCTCAATCCCTTAACCCCGGGCTGGTTTTCATCACAGTTATTCCACTTTCATCTCATTAAACTTCACATTTTTCACAGGAAGCTCTCCCTCTTCTATTTGATATGATGTCTCCCTTTTGACCTGCAATAGTCACAAGCCCTATTCAGGTAGCTAAGGCTATTTTTTTCTTTATGAAATACACACAAAAACACCCACCACATTTCTCTCATAGTCAAGTGTAGTAATTTCTCTAGGAACAACCTGACAACAACTACTCCAAAGCTAGCTGGAAATTGAATTCAAGGGCTACATGCAAGCAATAAGTGTTTTTTGGATGATAGTCAATGATTAATAATTCAAATAAAGTTTACAGCCCCAACTATGTCCTGGCATTTATCCCATGCATTATTGTCTTCTTTCCAAGCTACCTGTACTCACCACACATTATTTTGATACTTGGATAGACTTTACTAAAATTGGGATTGATAGGTTTCAGAAAAATATATTCTGATAAACCCCACTGGCTTTTTATAATTCTTGTTAATGTCACTTTGCTTGTATATAAAAATATTCTTTTACTTAAAATAACCATATGGAAGCTTTTCCTGTGAATCTCTAGATCATTTACAAATCTCATAGTTCCCATGTGTTTACTCTTGATACATCTAACTAAAATGTAGTGAACTTACACAAACCAGAATTTGCATCCTCCATTTACCACTTACCACCCGTGGGACTCTGAATAAGTCACATAAGCTCTACAGTTCTGTCTCCTTGTTAGTAAAATGAGCATAGTAATACTTAGTTCTTAAGGTTGTTAAGAGGAACAGAAAGGATAGTGCCCATAAAATACCTATTGCTGTGCCTGGAGTAAATTAAGTTCTTCATAAATATTAGCTACTATGTCTGCACTTGCTAGTTATTAGGTGACTATTATGTGATGGGCGCTTTTATGTGTTATCTTAATTAATCCTTACAAAATTACATATGGTTATCATTATTTTCCCCCTAGTACAAATGGGAAAACTAGCTAAATACAGCAAGTTGCTGGTATGTTTCAAAACTGGCCTTGGAACCCATGGTTGCCCATCTCCAACACCTCAGAGGTGTGTGTTGGGTTTGGAAGGAATGGAATTTGTGTCATAAATCCCTGGCCATTTCCTACCTTTTCTGTCTCAACCTTCTCTTGTGGCCACCTACAGGCAGGCCTCCCTGAGCTTTTCCCATGGATGCAGTAGAGCTAGCCCATGGTTGTTCTTTTGCCTGGAGCAATAGAAGAGACTTATTCACATGAACACTGTTTATTGGTGATTAAATTGAAGAAACTTGGTGCTACCATCCCAGAAAAATAGTCTCCGGTCTTGGGTGATTTATAGTTCTAGAGGAAGGTAAGAATAGTAGAATGTTGATATAAATGATTGCATGTAAGTTAAAAATAAAGCAAAACACACTCTTCAGATAAACTTTAATTGTACAACTTAATTCTGTTTTTTCATGATACAAGCTGAAATTCAGAAAATGTTATTGGGATTTGAAACCATTTAAACATCCATCTTCTTAAAAGATAGGCCTCCTGAGTCACAGTAAGTGGGAAGTGGAGAAAAGGGTGGGGGGAGAAAAAAATGGAAGGCAGAATTGGAAGCCTACTAAAAGGCTCCAGGCCTGGTTTCTTCACATTATCTCATTTGATTCTTCCAACTGTCTAGTGTGTGCCGACAACCCTTTTGACCACTGCACTGGTGCCAGCAATACCATACTTTGTTCTGTCCTTGTTTCTCTACTTAAGCTCATCTTCTGGAGCATGCCTTGCCACATGGATTTGACATATACTGTTGTCTTCCCCACTATGAACTTGGCTCTTCTCAGATTGTCTAAGCCACCCTTCCCTTGTCCAAAAACCTAATCCTGATTTACCTGCCCTCCCTGCCCATCTCCCACACTCCACTCTAATCTACCTCTCCTAACTGGGAGGTGTTCTGCAGATCCCACTGCGCCTGCTCTTTTTCAGCCTGGAAATCATGATTTGGAAGATACCTCCACACCTCTGTAGGATGGGAAATACTGTCTCTGTTTTATAGGTGAGGAACAGAAGCTCAGGGGTTAAAAAAGAATGAAGCTCAAGGCCATCTAGATAGTCTTAAAGCCAGAATCAGAATTTTGACTTAATATATTTAACTAATTACTTAATTGACATATAAACACAGCCTTTCTGATTTCCAAATTTATGCTGTTAAAACCATGCCCCACAGAACACAGAAAACAAGATGTACTGGTTGAATCCTCCATGATAATTCTGGCCCAGAGCTTCCATTTCATCAACCCTTCCTATATGCTTGGGATCATGGCCAGTATGGAGAAAAATAGCTTATATGGTGTGGTCCTACTCATTGGTAGTAGCTATTATGAGTTACAGTTTAAGAGAGAAGACGTTTCTATTGGCAAATGTATAATGGACCAGAATATACTAGCAATAAAGAATAGGGGGGAATGTCTTATCTTTAAATTAAAAAGGTACATTTTGAATATCTGAAAGAAAAAGAATTAGTATCAATCTCTTTATTCACTATTATTATTACCCCAACCTCTAAACCTATATATCTATTTTTAAGTTAATCAACTTGGCTGTTAAATTAAGATAGTTCTCTTAACACTTTCATTCAGCTAGCTCTTGCCCTGAAAATGGGAGGAATTGGAGTGGTTGTAGTGGTTTCTTCCACTGTAAGAATCTGGACAATAAGCATCTCACATGGCTCGGAGGAGAATTCAAGAAAAGCACGCTTGTGAAAACTTCTAGCTTTCTCAATTAGGAAAGGAAGACATTCATAGTAGATTTTAAACAGGTTTACTTCCTTCTTTCTGTCTTTCAAAATTCGACATAGCAGGGTAAACAAATGTTTCCTAATCCCCAAATGAAAACATGCTTGAAAAACCTCAAACCATCTCAGATCATGAGATAAAAGTGTAATACCATGTAGTGGCTAACCCAGTTTCTTTAAGTAATATATTTTATGCCTAACTCAGCAAGGGAGCCTTGGAGAGTGGATCAATTCCTCTTTCTGACACTCCTACTAAAGGAAAATAGGTTAATAGATTTTCCTGCATGTAACCAAAATGTGGAAATAACATTGGAGTGTTATGAAGCAAAAAAACAACTAAAACCAGCTAGAATCTTACCTGCTAAATTCAGGATTTTCAGCTTTATTAACTGAATCATTTTCTTAATTGTATACTTCATTATAGAACTGTTAAGAGTCATTTATAAAACATTTAGGTCCCTTGTTAAATATGACATGGGTAAGCTTGGAACACTCAAGTTCATGTGTATGTTTTTACGCAAGCTGTTGGTTACTTCAACAAGGAAAACGTGTTCTTTTCGGACACAAATCTCGTGGCCTCTGTTCACGTGCTTCCCTCACGGCATCATGCTGCCTCCAGCTCTCTTTGTTTATGCTAATGTAATAAAGTGTCCCTAGGGAGTTCTGACTAAACATAATATTAAATAGTCAGCAACATAATCCATTATTTTACCAGCAGGAATGGCTTATTTATTTAATCTCTCTTTTAAAAACAGTCATTTCTGGAAAGGCATTTGTACCTTACTTATTTTGACAGCATCAGGAAGCTCCATTGTTAATCAGAAGCATGTTAAATCAAATAGACATACATAAAGGCGACAGCCAAGGTTTGTCAGCTGGATTGGCTTTTACAACATAAAGCTGTAAAAACATTTTTATAGAAGGAAAAACCATATAGCAGCCCTGTGAGTGCATACTGTGTGACAAAGCTCAACCCAGATGAATCCACAGACAGAATTATGCATCAAATAACCAATTTCATTTTCATACACTATTTTCATAGGATAGGAATATTTAGACATTAGACATTGATGATGCAAAAGAATATTAAGAATTAATGAGTTATAGAAAAGATAAGGATTCGTGGATTCTGAAACACTAAATGTATTGGTTGATTTATTTTGACAGGTGCAATTTAGTTTTAATGATTTCAAATAACACTTCATCGTAGGATACTAAAAAGCCTGCTGTGTGTGTATGTGTATGGTAATAAAATCTTGTAATATGAGTTTCACTCTAAGTTGTAGTGGCTAAATCTTCAATAAGAGTAAGTTGTTCTTAAGGTTTGTATGTCAGTGAGGTGAAATTATGCAGATCCCTTCTAATTTATGACTTGATTTTTTGAACATTGTTATTGATCTCAAGTTCAAAACAAAATTTATTTCTGAAGGGAACACTGAGACTTTATCTGCTGCATAATAATTTAAGCTCTAGTGTCAAGTTTTTATATGACTTCAGTAGGTCACTTCACTTTCTGCCTCAGTTCCCCAAAAAAGGCCAAGGAGGGAGAGTCATTTCCTGGTTAGACAATTAATTAACATTTGTAAAGAATTTTCAGATCTCCTTTTGAAAGAACTCTTCACAAAGGAAAATCTTGTGCCTTATGAGATAAGGAGCAGAGACTGTAGATTTCAAAGACTGTGAAAGTTATTAAAGAATAAAAAAAAATACCAGAGGGATATAATTATCTTCAAAAAGACATGTATCACCAGAAAGACTATAATACAGTGAGAAAATATATATTAAAAGGGAGTTTGATGAAGCCTTTAGGGAATTAGGCACCATGTTATTGGCACAACGACTGAGACTCATATTGTAAAAACTCTAAATCAAATATGACCTAGAAGGCTGAATGAAATGGGATCAATTCAATTGAAACCTACAGAGAAGGCTTCTAGTAATCCCCCAAACCTTTTCATGACCCCTGTTTACTTGGATCCTCTAATGCTTCTTCTTAACACTATTATTCATGCTTCATCATTGATTCAGATAATATTCTTCTTCTTTGTAGACCTGAAGAGCCAGTTAATTGAAGAATCAGGATGAATTCCTCTCTCCCTTCCTCTCTCTCTCCTGCTTCCATGCTTTTGATTGGGGGGAGAGGGAGAGTAAATGGTGGTAGATGGGAAAGAGGAACATTGCATAAATATGGTTGTCAATGTAATTTCAATTTAAATAAAACTTCTGCCCCTCTACTTTGTGCTTGAGAGTTCTCACTTTCAAAAAAATCTTGGCATTTTTATTAATATACATTTTATTTCATGCAAAAAGCATCAAACTTTCGCAAAATGTTGGAAAGTAAAATGTTCATTTTGTCAAAGATAAAATAACTGAAGCCAAAGGGTTCTTTCTAAGAGGACTTTGGGAGTTTAGCCCCTGCATTATAATTCCAACTTATATAGTAATTTTCTCCATGATGGTCACCAACCTCTGTATAGAGAATTACATAGTAAGTTACTAGGGAATCCATGGTCTGATGGGACTAGGAGGTCATAGAAGTACCTCGGGTTTTGCATTATTTTCCAGTGGTGCTCATCATTTTTTAACCCTAGAATATTAGGAATTCTCAAATCATAAGTCATTTGAATGAGAAAAAAATATATTTCTCTGGAATAAATCTCAGATGAGGAGGATAACAGATGAGGATCATCATTTTAGACATTTTAAACTCCTGGCCAATTTAGGAGGCAAACTCAGACTGAAGAGTCAGTGTGATAATATAAGTGGAAGTGCCTATTATTGTGCTGGGGACATAATAAGAGCTTAAAACATCCCAGCTGAATCTTTTGCACAGAAGACAGCATGTTGAGAAAAGAGATGGATATTGCTACTATGGGATATGGACAAATCCTAAAACATTCTCTTTACAACCTGGATATGAATTCAGAATAATAGAATTGGATGTTGTTATGGACTTAATGTTTGTGTCCCCCTCTCCCAATTTCACATGTTGAAATTCTACCCCACAAAGTTGGGGCCTATGGGTGGCGATGGAGATGGAGCCTCTTTGAACAGGATTAGTTTACTCTCACTCTCTCTGCTCTCTCTGGGCCATGGGAGGACACCAGAAGAAGGTGAATGCCTACAAGCCACAGAGTGAGTCCTCATCACACACTGGTTCTGTTGGCACCTTGATCTTAGAGTGTCAGCCATCAGAACTGCAAGAAATAAATGTTTAAGCTACCCAATCTATAAAATTTTTGTTACAGCAGCCTGAACTAAGATGTGAACCACTATTACTTCATTCAGGCTTTCTAAAAAATATGTCACTTTTTTTTCCCAGAGTAACTATTATACTTTGTTACTATCTCTAAGCATATGGGAGCTATTTCAATTTTCAATCTATTTCTCAATACTAATTAATCATTAACCTCTCCCAAGAAGTTACAATTGAGATGAAGCATGTTTAAATCATCTATAATTGCTTTATCTTTCCCATGGATAAAAAAAATGTGTGTTTCTTTTCTCCAAAGGAAAAGAGGAAAAAAGTCTAATAAATACCTAGTTGATTTGATACTATTTGAAAATCAGTTGAGAAATTGAAATGATGGGTAATCATAGTGTACGGCTAAGATGTTGCATTTAACATTTATATCTTTAGAAAATTACATTTTAAATATGGCAGTAATTATCATATCATGGAGAAGACATTCTTTAAAAGAACTTATTTTGCATTTGCACCTGAGAACTGAGTGAAAAAACTGATGTTAAGACAATCACTCTCACTTTTGGCAAATACTATTTGCCAAAGAAATGGTAAGAATTTGGACAGATAAGAGTGGCTAGAGGTATAATGATTGTGGTATTAAACTGGTTACATAAAAACTGAAGTTACTTCTTATTTCAGCATCTCCGATAACTCCCACATTTATAACCTCAAAAATTAATAATACACGTAGTGGTCAGTTTGCAACTCAATGTGTAAAACAATTTTGTAGTAATCCCTTTATATTTTTCCATTTGAATTTAAATCTCATTTATATCAAGAATTAACCATGTGAATTAGGCTTTTTCACAGCACTCAATTTTTTTCATCTGTAAAATAATGGGATTGATTTTAAAAAATAATGAAAAAAAAATGGGATTGAACTAGATCAGTATTTCTCAAACTTTAATGTGCATATGAATGATCAAGTTTCTGAGGTGGGCCTGAGAGTCTACTCTTTTACCCAGTTCAAAAGTGCTGCTGGTCCAAGGACAATGTTTTGGGTAATAATGATAATTTATGTTTCCTTCATTTCTAAAAGATACTTATTGCTTCTCACACAACCCCAACTGGACCCCTAACCCAGCCATGTACCCTGACTGGGAATCAAACCAGGGACCATTCTATTTGCAAGCCAGCACTCTATCTACTGAGCCACACCAGCCAGGGCGCGCGTCTATTAGCTATTTCTTTAGGTAACCCAAGAATTCCTGTTTTTGTCGTTACATCGCTTGAATCGTCTGTCAGCATAACTTACTTCTAATTAGTATAGTGACTTTTTGAAGTCTTTCTGAGATGCTGAATGTAGTCAAGTTTTAATAAAACTGGAAAAAAAGACTAAATTCATGCCCCTAAGTTTAAGACCTCAGATCTTTTGAGGTCCTTTAATATGATGACCTCATTCTTCAGTCACCTTCCCTTTACCTTTTAATGTTCTTTAAATACTCAATTAACACCTTGTTAAATGACAAATATTCACTATGCTTCCTTTCATTTTCTTGCACTGTGTTTGTTACCTGCAAATGAGGCAACTCTCAGACAGTTTTCAGGTGAGGGAACATGGTCTAGATGTCAGGCAAGAGGCTGAAGATTCAGAGTTCTCATCTTCATCAGTGAAAGTGAAATATTTACCCTTAGGCATAACAACACACAACTACCTTTAAGTGCCTTGTTAAAACACTGGGTTTATTTCTACTTTTCTGCTATAAAGTATTTCAAGAGGCTTAGTTGAAAAGTACTAGCTTACTGACATAAGTGACCCCATTCCCACCCCAAGCCCATAGAACAATCTTGAGTGAGTTACTTTTCCTTTCTAGGCTTTGTTTCCCTTAACTGTAAAATAGGGGAAATTTTCACAAGACTGTTAAGAAGATTAAGTGAATACTTACCAACATGGCTGCTCAAGATCAAACTATAAATTCTTATTTCAGGCTATTTGCTTTAATGTATCTCTTATGTAAATACATATTTCCTGCTTGCTATATATAAACTGTTATTTGGCAGTCATGGCAATTCCTAATACTAATGAAGCCTTACAATTTATAAAATCTTGGTAAATTACAAATATTATACTTAAATATGAATTAATTTTATTGTATGTAGGCACTGTGAAAGACACAAAAATTACATAACACTAAATCTGCCTTCAAACAATGTACAGCCTAATGGAGGAGAAAGACATGTACTTAAGTAAATGTCATATAACAAAGAAGGCTTATTACTTATCACAGAGTTGGGAAATAATGTTCAGTATTTCCTGTCTACTTCTCTATTGCAAAACAAAGAAAATCCAAGCACTTATATTACTATTACTGCTTCATTCACTTCCTCTATTTCATTGAACCCCCAAAGACTTAATTTTAATCTTCATGAAATCATTTTTTTCAAGATAGAATGGGTATTATTGTTTTTCTGATCATAAAAGCAATATATGGAAAAGCACAGACTCTGGGGAAGATTAGGTGATAATAATTGTCATCTGAAAGGAACACAAAGTGGAGGGAGCCTTGGTTTTTATTGCTACTCCTTTGTATCCTTTAAATTTTGTATCATGTGCAAGTATTATCTTTTGAAAAAATATAATTTTCTAAATTAATAGATGCATGTTGAAGTATACATCATATGCTATATATAGTCATAAAATTGAAAATAAAATTACTGAAGGATATATGTATGTCCTTCAGGCATGCATATATGTATTTTTTAATAAAAATGAGATCATGGTATATATGATATTTTAAAATACTTTAAAATATTTTCTATGCCAATAAATATAAATTCACAACATATCTTTTAATATCTGTTATGTTTTACTGTATATATATATATATATATATATATATATATATATACCTTGTATACTGTATGTATAATCATCCTCTATAGAGTAGTGTTTTCAACAATTTTATGATGAACATCTTTATACATTTTATTTGTGTAATCATCTTCTTTCCTTTGAATATACCTTTAGAAGTTCAATTGCTGGGCAAAAAATCTGCATGTAAAATTGAGATTGAAAAGAAACTGAATATAGTTATAGAAATAATCCATTTCTCCCCAGTCTTCCCTCCATGGGAGAGAGGTACACTATGGTTTATATGTTGGAGCATAAGGATGGAATGCCTATTGTTTTCCCAGGGCTGGATGAGGGAGGGTTTTTTTACCTCCAGCACCCAAGGCCCTTAGCAATGGGTATGCTCAGCCTATCTAAGGAACTGCTGATGGAGCCCCACACAAAGCAAGAGAAGGGAAGTGAGTGGACAAAACAGAGGGAAGTGGGAATGGGAGGCAAATTGCCTGTGTGAGAACTGTAGATGAGACACCAGTGGTGAGTCTCAAGCAGGGAATAGGGCAACTGATTTACTCTTTAAGAGTTCATCTGGAAGCCAGGTGAGCCCAGTGGCTTTGACCAGGAAGGGAGGGAGGAGGTGATCAAATACAGAACATATTTTGAAGGTGGGGTCAAAGCATCCTGCTGTATGTTTACTGACACAAAAGTAAAATATATTTGGCAAAATATGAAAGTATCAGAGACTGTAACTAAACTATAGTTGTCAGTGACATGACAGTTTATCAATACACTGATTGATTTTTTAAAATCCATCTCTTTAGCGATGGACTATAAAATAATATAGTATGATAAAATTCACAAATAAATAGAGAAGAAAATTGGAAGCAGGTGGGTCAAGGAATGGCCTGCCATGGCAGTGGCAACTCCTCCAGGCCCAGGTTACTGAAGCTGGGTTATTTCAGCTTCTCTAGATTTCTGCCTGGGTCCTGGTGTGCCTTCTGTGGTAAAGGAGGCCAATGCATAGCGAAGTGCGAGCCCAGAGCAGGGCAGTAGGAATGGGGGCAGTGGACCATGTTTATAGCCTTAAAGGAACTTGAGGAAAGTGACATAATAAATCCTTATAACTACCCATATTTGTCAGGGTTTTCCAGAGAAACAGTGTGTGTGTGAGTGTGTGATTGTGTGTATGTGTGTGTGTGTGTCTGTCTGTCTTAAGGATTTGGCTCACATAGTTGTGGACATTCAGGTCCAAAGGCTTTCCCTTGCAGAGTTCTCCCATGCTTGGGGGAGGTCAGACTTTTGTTCTGTCAAGGCCCTCAACTGAGTAGATGAGACCCATTCACATTTTTGGAGGATGATTTTACTCAAACTCCACTAATTTAAATGTTAATGTCATTAAAAACACCCATTCACAGAAGCATCCAGAATAATGTTTAATCAAATTATCTGGGCACCATGGCCCAGCCAGGTTGACACACAAAATTAACTATCATAACCCCGTCCCCAAGTTTCATGCACTCACACTTTTGCAACAAATAGAAGTTGGGGGGTGTAGGGATAGCAACGATGCTTTATTTGCCCCCTGATTGCACCCTAAGCTGGTAGTTGAATAGTATACTTTTTTCTGAAGTGAATACACTAATGTTGTACTTCTCCCATGATAAACTGTAAAACTTAATTCTTCTTCTCTCCATCAGAAGTGCATATGACTTTTTTTTTCTCCTTTAAAACTACCTGGCCTAGGGTAATTACACTGAATGTCAGGTGAAAGTTAAAGGATATCACCATAAAAAACATAAACAAGTACATGAAAGTTTACCTCTCATTGTCTTCTCCAGGGAAAACACAGAAATAGATTTTATACTTTTAGTGGGTAGAAAGGCTCAGACCTCTGAACTGTTTGCTGTTGTTAGGAACACCAGTCAAAGTGGTTTTGAGATAAGGTAGCCAGTGCACCAGGAAATCTTATTCCGAGAGCCCAGGGCTGAGGCTCAACATAGAATAACACCAACATTACTAATGGTTCAAATTTGCATCATTCTCCCCTGACTTGCGTGGTTTCCGTGGGTTGGGCGTTGACCTGCAAACAGAAAGGTTGCTGGTTCTATTCCCCTATCAGGACACGTGCCTGCCTGGGTTGTTCCCAGTTGGGGCCTTTCTCTCACTCATTGATGCTTCTCTCTCTCTCCTTCTTCCTACTTTTCCCCTTCTCTAAAAATAAATGAACAAAATTCTTTAAAAATTTTCCATCATCCTTTGAAGCTGGTGAAGTGTTTCAATAGCTTGGCTATGAAAAAGATTTTAAGGTCTTAATAACACTTGTAGGGTTCTCTAGTTTGAGAGCCATATTATTAATAGCTTTAAAAAAATACAGTCCACACTGCAGGCCCTAGACCCCCCAAATTTTTATGTCACTAACAGTCAGTTTGGAAAAATAGCTTTTTATTAAAATCAGCAGCAGCCCATTTCTAGAGTTTCTACCTAGCATGCTGTCTTCTGCTGTTCCAGAATAACAGACACAAAGTAAATAAACCCAAAGAGTGAGAAAGTGGGTTTGTGGAACATGTCAGGCCCTCAGAAGCTATGTAAACAAGTTTGCTTTCAACAAACCAAAATTCTTTTTTGGTTTTTAAATTTTATTGTTGTTGTATTACATCCATCCCCTTTCAACCAAAATTCTTATTGTCCTTTTTCTTCTAAGAAGCTAAACAACTGTGATGACTTTTGATCTTTGTGAAAGTGTATGCATGATAACATCACACATATTTTAAAGAGGGGAAGGCCCATGCTACACAGTCCAAAGCCAGACCAAATTCCACACTCACTGAGCTTCTTATATAACAACACTAGGTTTAAGTCATTACATGATTTAAATGTAGAACTATGCTCTTTAAATTTCCTTTATTATTGATAAAAATAAAATAAACTTCCTTAAAAAAAAAAAAAAAAGAATTGTCAGATTCAGGTTCTGATCTTTAAACATACATTTTTTCAGTACTAAAATTTTGTTAAAAGCTTTCTTTGACAAGTGGAGTGAAGAAAAAACCTGGTATTTTTTTAAACTACAAAAACATTATCTCTTTCAATGTGATTTATGCTACTTAGCATCTAGAGAAAAAAGGTGGATATATTTCTGTCTTGAAGAGTTCCCTGGTTTTACAGATTTCTTTTCTTTCTTTTTAGCAGCTAAAGATACACCACCAAAAGACCCAAGAAATACCAGTTATACATACAATGTTTGTACCTCTGTTCTTTCTAAGTGCTCAAAGCAGTGTGAAACAAGAGTACAGATATGAAAGCAAATTGTGCCTACCACAATGCCTGGCATAAAACAGACAATAACTCACAATGACTTGGATTATAGCATCGCCTTACAATGTGTCTGCTTCTATGGTTTCCTTTGACTCATGGTTTGGACTAGAAAACAGAGTTTATTATGAAGCCAAAAAAAGAAAAAAAAGAAAGAAAGAAAGAGAGGAAGAAAAACAAAAGAAAAGATGATAGAAGGAAATAGTTTTTTTAGCAACCAAGTAGAAGCTTTGAACTGGCCACCACCCATATTATATCTCCCTAACTTCTCTCTCAACCCTATGAAGTAAGAAATTATGACAGACATTTCACAGTTCATGAATCTGTTGAGGGACACTATAGGGATTCACATCCAAGTCTCTTCATTCCTTATATCTTTTTTTTCACTACTTTAGGCTGCAATATGAGTCTATGATGACATTTGTCATGCAAATTTAAAATGACTTGTCTATGAATAGTCTATCAGTGTCGGCTGTTCAAATTGGGCATTAATATTTGTTAGCTGTTTAGATATCAAAAAAGTTTCACAAAAGTAATATAGCATTGGTATATATGAAAGCTTTGTTTCCAATGAGGAAAATATAATCATTACTATTATATAGTTGCTAGCCACATTCCTGTTTTGAAATATTTTATTCATATTTTCAGAAATATGAAACTATTGAGTAATGGATAAAAATAAAGATAATAGAAGAGAGCAAGGAAGAGGTTTTCTGATGTGGGAGTAGCAGTGCTCCTTTCTTAATTTAGAGATTACAAGTTAATACAATAGTTTATGCTTATGCTGTTAAGTATCATCAAACTTTTGCATAATTTATTCCGAACACTCTCTAAATAAATAAAACATACATACATACCTACATACAAAATCTGAAAGCAAGTCAATATTTGTTTCCAGTAGATGGCACTGCAAATCAATTCTCC
This sequence comes from Noctilio leporinus, assembly GCA_004026585.1. NCBI lineage: Eukaryota > Metazoa > Chordata > Mammalia > Chiroptera > Noctilionidae > Noctilio > Noctilio leporinus. Next base: position 69,407 of record PVIW01001631.1, on the reverse strand, counting down.
TCACTATTCTTTGATCACAATAATAGTTATTTATCCTGTACTAATATCTCTAGTGACTTGTACAATGGAGACAGAAAGGTTGGGGATTTTCGAAGCTATAATACAGCTGGATTGTATAGCATTCCAGTTGATATTTCTTCTCTACATATCATAGTTTGGTATTCATGAAGGTAGCAAGGAGTGTATTGTAAAAAATGTTCACTTGCTTATACATGAAACCCACTTTTTGACGTGGGCTTTGGGACTTTCTGTGCCTACGCAGTGCCAAATTCATTCTCATTGAGGTCAGTTAATGTTCTAGCATCACAAACCACATCCCTGACCTGTGCTGTTTTTTGGAGTGTATGTGTGTTGGTCAATAAATACCCTTGGCCATAAGAATATAAATGATTCCAGACAATTTCAACTTTACAACAAAAATAACATAACATATATATATATATATATGTTCTATATATATATATATATATAGAACATATATATATATATATATATTCTAGTGACAGTGGCTCCAAATCCAGGTTTGTGTAAAGGAAGATAGGTTTAAAACATATTTTTAAACCATTTCACAGAGATATTACACATGCTGTAGACTAGAACATATTAAATGTTGTTATGTATGTAAAAACACTTAGAAGAATATCTGGCACCAAAAGGTACTAAATAATTCCTCTTTCTCTTTCTCTTGTCTCCTTTTTTTTTTTTTTTTTTTTTTTACTTTCTTAAGTATATTTTATTGATTATGCTGTTGTGGTTGTCCCAATTTTTTTCCTTTGCTCCCCTCCTCCCAGTACCCACCTTCCCTTCAGAAATCCCACCACCCTTAGTTCATGCCCATGGGTCATGAATGTTAGTTCTTTGGCTTCACTCCTATACTATTCTTAGCATCCCCCTATTTATTTTGTACCTACCAATTATGCTTCTTAATTCCTGCACCATTTCCTCCTTTCTCCCCCTTCACCCTCCCAGCCGATAACCCTGCAAATGATCTCTCTATGATTCTGTTCCTGTTCTGGTTGTTTGCTTACTCTGTTTTTGCTTTTATTTTTTATATTCTGTTGTTGCTAATTGTGAGTTTATTGTCATTTTAATGTTCTTTTTCTTTTTCTTAAATAAGTCCCTTTAACATTTTATGTAAGAAGGACTTGGTGACGATGAACTCCTTTAGTTTTGTCTGGAAGCACTTTATCTGCCCTTCCATTCTAACTGATAGCTTTGCTGGATAGAGTCATCTTGGCTATAGGTCCTTGGTTTTTATCACTTTGAATACTTCTTGCCTGCAAAGTTTCTTTTGCTCAATCAGCTGATAGTCTTATAGGAATCTCTTTGTAAGTAACTCTCTTCTCTTGTTGCTTTTAAGATTCTCTCTTTAACTTTTGGCATTTTAATTATGATGTGTATTGGTGTGGTCTTCTATGGGTCTAGCTTGTTTGGGATTTTCTGTGCTTCCTGAACTTGAATGTCTATTAACTTCACCAAATAAAGGAAGTTTTCTTTCATTATTTTTTAAATAAGTTTTCAATTTCTTGCTCTTCTTCTTCTCCTTCTGATGACACCATTATTATTCAGATGTTGCTACATTTAAAGTTGTCCCAGGGTTCCTAAGCTTCTCTTTGTTTTTGTTTTTTTTCAATTCTTGTTTCTTCATTCTGTACTGGTTGACCATTATTTCTTCCTTATGTTCCAAATCTTTGCTTTGAACCCCTTCCCTTCACCACTGGTATTGTGTGGATTTTCCTTCATTTCACTTAGCATAGTCTTCACATCTTCCCTTACCGCCATACTCAAGCTTGTCTGTCTTGTTTGTGAGCATCATTATCACCAGCATTTTAAACTCTGTGTCTGTTAGGTTGGCTATCCTCTCGTTCCTCAGTTCTCCCACTGCAACCTTGATCTGTTCCCTTTCTGGGGCCGTATTTCTTTGTCTCCTCATCTTGACAGGCTCCTGTGTTTGCCTTTGCTTCTTAGGTAGAGCTGTCCCACCTGTTACATTAAAGAGGGGGTGCTTAGGTATTCATCAGTGTGGGGAGACCTGTTTCACCCATTTTTGGCACTGCATGTGGGGAAAGGGTCTGAGAAGGAACAATGCTGCTTGCTCACCCCTTTTCTGGCTTCTTCCACTTCTGGTATGGGACTGGCACACCTCTAGCTATTGGCCTGGATGAGGTTCCCAGAGTGGGTGGGTTTGCAGACATTTAGGAGCCCTCTAAGTGAACTCTGCTGAGAGACCAGCAGTTTTTTATGCTGCCCCAATCCGCACTGGTTTTCATAGTCAGATACAATGAGGCTTCTTTTCTCCAGCCCTGGAACCATGAGCTGCATAGTCTGTCTAGAGCTGGGAACGCTCCCCAGGAGTCCCTCCAGGCTTTTATAATGTATGATTGCACTTTCCGCCTGCCTTGCTGCTGCCAGGACCACCACACAGCGTCCTCTCAGCCCTGGCTCTGCCCCCCTTACCTGTCTGGATGAATATCACTTTTTTATATCTTTGTTTTTTGGACTTTGTTGATTGTCTGGTACTTCTGGGCATTTTTAGCTTTGAGGTAGTTGTATTCCTTTCTTACGGTTGTAGAAGGCGAAGTGTGTCTACTTATGTCTCCCTCTTGGCCAGAAGTTCCTCTTGTCTGCTTTGGAGTGGCAGAATTAGGGCTCAGTTATTGAGAGCCAGGCTCTGCCCTGCACTATGCGTGAGACCTCTGTCAGTTCACTTCCTGGACTCCAACTCCCTTGCCTCTCTAAAGAGCTGAAAGTTCTAAGAGACTGGAAGATCTAAAATATTCTGCCTAATATAAAATAAGATTCACAAGTGACATAAGTGATACTAGGCACCCTCAGGCTGGTGGAGAAAGAAGCCATCAGTCAAAACTGGCACTTCCACAAGTAACCCATCTCTGATCTTTAAAGAAATGTCATGGAGCCCAGACATTATGCATTTTTTTACATAACCTCAGGCACTGTCATTTTTTTTTTTTCTCCTTTTGTCAAGGAAGCCTGAAACTCCTTCAAGTTGTAAAGAAGCAACAACGGGTTCTTGAAATGTCTAGAAATGTAGGAGGAAGTGCTGTGATAGGTGACATTTTTGCAGACCACTCCTCATCACTACACTCATTTAGGACTCTTGATACGCTTACACAGCAATCTCGATTCCCCCAGGCTTTTCTCAGATTGACTATCATAGACACTCTCACCTCAGTCCCAGCCACTTTTATGGGCCACTCAAACCCGTACAGTAAATACAAAAACACAAAAGTCATCTAAATGAGGCATAAATATGACTTGAACAGTAGCTTCATTGCAGGGCAGTAGGGCAGAGAAGGTCCTTATGCTCTTCCTCTTCAGATGTGTTTATTTCATTTTACCCCCTCATTGTGATCCCAGAGTTTCCCACTCTTGCTGTTTTAACTGGGCAGAGATGTGTTAGAATATTATGGAAAACAATTTGTAGCTCGAGGATTGGGTAGATTGATAAGTACTCTTTAGTGTTTGAAAAGACCTTACTGAACTTCTAATCCAATCCCCTCATTTAATTCATGAGAAAAGAAAGACTGGCTCAGAGAGATAACTTGACTTACACAGGATACAGAAAAATTAGTGAGGGGGCAATAATGAGGTCATTTGACTCCCAATATATAAGCCAAGTGCTTGAACAGGGAATAAAGGAAAGGTTAAAAAAAGTAAGGTAGGATCCTAAGACTTCAGTTTTAGTGACCTTACAAAGGTGATGGAATACGTTATCTCACATGGCCTAAGAGACAACACCTTTAGGTTTCAAGCCTCTGGTACAGCGATTTTCAATCTTTTTCATCTCATGGCACACATAAACGAATTACTGAAATTCTATGGCACATGAAAAACTTCTTTTTCTTTCTTTGTTTCTTTGTTTCTTTCTTTCTTTCTTTCTTTCTTTTTTTTTTTTTTTTTTGCCTACTGACAAACAATAAGTATAATTTTGGTTGATTGAAAAAGAAAAACAACAATAGTAATCACTTACACTTTTTGTTCCAAAGTGACTTTTATAAAAATCAGGTGCCTATATTTGTATATAAGTATTTCTAGTATCAATAATTATCCAATTAAATGCCATCTTATTATGCCATATGTCCAATAAGATGCAGCTTTATTTTATGACCTATACATATGTTAACGGTTCAAGACAGAGCATTTATACCAGATGGCCACTGTAGTATTGGCTCTTGCCATTTTTTAATTTTACCATCTGAGGGAAAAGAGGTCAGTGTCCCTGACTAAATAATCATGTATTGCATGTTTTAAAAATTCTTGCAGTACACTGGTTGAAAATCACTGCTCTAATAAAGATTACACCAATTCTTTAACTATTTGGTTATTTGTGGGGCTTTATGAGAGGCTTTCTTCCTTTTGTTTTTTTGTGTTATGCAAGTTATACCTAATATCACATTAGATATTTCTTCTATGAAGAAAGCAATGGTTCATCTTTAAGGCATTTTTTTTTTTCTCAGTGGGAAATAATAGGTTAAATATGGAATAATTATGAGAAAGTTGACCACATTTCTCTTGCTATGAAGATTATTGAACTAAGATTTAAGTAACCATATGTCTTTAACATAAGTAGAATAAATAATATGCATATAATTTTTGACTCTTGAAGTAATGTTTGTAAAGTAATACTTAGGAACACATAATGTGAGAGAAATTTTTAAGTTGTTTTTAAATTCTAATTTGTGCTGCATCATCAGGCAAATAGAAAAAGCATCTATTTTCCAATGAACAAATATAATTTTAATGTTTTATATAATTTAGCCTCACTCATTTGAAAAAATTCCAAATTCCCTTTGAAAGCATAACTTAGATGTATAGGTTCATTTTAAAAGTGATAAAATTAATGGTTTAACCATTGTTCAGAATGATGTAACAGTTACAATTAGTTGGTGTGATCAAAAGCTTATTTTTTTACCAAGATTTTAAGTAAATATTAAAAATGTACTGAGAAATCTTGTGGCATCAGTCATAAGACTTTACATGGTTAAATTTCTCTCAGTTGGAATGTAATATGCTTTTATTTTCTTTGAAACATTCAGTTTTTACCATGTCTTTATCCTTGGCTAACAATATTGGATTTTCTTTTTCTCTGTCTTTAATTGATTTAGGGTGGATTCACATCTGGATACCCATATCTCTAAAGTGTCTGCTTCTGAAATAAAACTGAAAGTTTGAAGGTATTGGAGAGGGATGAAGGGGCCGCTTTAATTGCCTTAGGGAGTCTTCTAACCAATTTTCATTTGCCTCTTTCGTGTCCTTGGATAAAGGAGAATGGAGGGAGAGTACAAAAAAGAAAGCTAAGAAACTTAAGAAGTCTTGTAGAAAAAGCAACAGAAAAGCAGAAAGTTGACGAACTTCTAGAAGTTTCTCCATTGACAACGTTGAGATTCTTTGTGATAACAATTGTGTCTTTTGGCTTCATGATTTTCTTTCTTTTCGTAGTATTTACGAAAAGTACAACTCCACACTTCTTGGAACACAGGGACAGAGTTATACTCAGGTACCAAAAACAAATAGATTCACCTACTTTGGGGGAATGGGAACATAATGTATGCACCGTTATTAAATTAGGGAGTTAGTGTTCTTTTGCGTTTGTTTTATATTTTGATGAAATAACATTCATGCATAGTAATGACTTACAACCTGTAAACAAGCCTGGAGACAGCGCAATAGCTGGCTGCTTCTTCCGTGGCCACAGCTGTGGGAGATGGAATACCAGCTCTTTCTCTAAATGCGAACCGCACGGAAGTCCCACAGGGTTGGGGTACGAAGAGGGATCCTCTGTTCCCTGAAAGGTTGAGAAAGACTGCGAGTTCTGAATCGCACGTGGGCGGGGCACAGACCCAGCCGCCTGCAGGGTCTCCGCCCCGCCGCTGTGCAGCGGCCGCCCTGAGCATCGCTGGCTGGAGCAGGCTCTGCACTCAGAGCTTTTGGGCCGCCACGCGCTTCCGCGGTGTTCGAGTTGGTGACTCGGTCAAGGAGAAGTGTGCGCGGGTTGGGTCTCCAGCCCTGTAAGTCCCTCTTCCTCCTTCCTGGACAGATTGCGTACTGAAGAAGTGAGAAGATGTGACTTGATCGTGTGGGACCCGGGGGGAGTAGCTAGAGCCCAGGAGTCTCTAGTCCATACTACGTATTCCTCGGAGCCGCAGTTAGTCCATCGCACTCACTTTGGAGCGGTACCCTGAAACAGAGGGAGGCAGTTAACGGCTGCGGGTGAGAGAGTTAATGTGCAGGGACTGGGTGCGGTTGGTTTGAGGAGTATCTATCGGCCTTTGGCGGCCTTCAAATGAAGGAGATCGGGGCACCCGCAGGGTATCTCCCAGAGGAGGGGACAGGGAAACTGGAAGGGAAGCCGTGTTGGACTAGTTTCAACTGTGTGAGTTGCTTGACTTTTTGGGGTTTGAAGGTGGCACCTCAGATGGAGGTGTGACAAAATGTTCTCCAAGATACAGAGAAATACGATTTCCCCAGTGCGAGGGCCTGGGACGGCCTCTGAGGATCTCTGAACTACGCGATTAATGCAGAGGATCCATCCTCTGACGGTGTGGCTTGGCTAGGCAGGTTTCTGGGCACGTCCCTCCCGCGGCTATTCTAGATCAGCTGGGGCCCCTGCGTCGGGGAAAGCCTCCACGTGGCAGGACTCTCACCGGTCCTGTGCGTGGTCAGACTGCCTCGCTGATTCCAACCCTGGGTCCCTTCTCTGTTACCAGCCTTTCCTAGCGCTTCCTTTCCTCTGGATATCTCACTTGCGAGTCCGGAACTCCCTAGTCTTCTAGGGTGTGCCGGGGTGACACGCAGAGGAGGGTGGGAGTGGCTGTGAACCAACCCGAGCCCGGGGACCACTCTTGAAACTCCCGGGCTTGGGGAGGAATACTGTGTGAGGGCTGCGTAGGAAAAAGGTTGACTCGGAATTGGGAGACTCTGGGGAATTTTATCCCCTGTGGCAACAGAGCAAAATCCTGAAGAAACGTACCGTTTTTCCTTTCTCAGGGAAATAAATGACAGCCCCCAATCGGCATCTTCTCACTCTTTAGTACAGCAAAGCCCACCTTCCGAAGTTCTCATTCTTGCCCACTCGGGCATCATCAGCTTTTCCGAATTGGGGCGATTTCGTTCAGTCTGTGACCAGCCACCGCGCTTCGGGCCGGGGAGCTTCTCTTTGTCTTCCTCCCACGCCCCGAGCAAGGATCCCGCAGTCCCGCATCCATGGGCAGGGTGACCCCCAGGCTTCCCCGCTGCGCTGCTTTTTATGCTAACAGTTATCGAGGACACGTTAACTAGGCATGATTCTTTTACCGCCCCACAGTAACTATCCTCTTTAGGCACCCTGACCGGGTCATTGCCCTAGGAGACGTCTTGGCGACCCTTGTTAACTGCGTCCTACCCAACCCTGGCAGATGCAGCAGAGCAGCCCCAACTTAAGTTTCTTTACCATGTGACACTTTTTACCTTCCGGGTACCCTCCCATCATCTCCTTAAGGAACCAGGAAATATTTTAATCTCAATAAAAAGGACAATTTCCAAGTGCAGGGTGGGGCGAAGTGGGCGGGGCAAAGGTGACTCAGAGCATTTATTTTCTCTCAGATCTAAAAAAGCCATCTGCGGATAAAGCGCAAGTTCTTGGCCTTGGTCAATTGAGGAATTGAAAACAGAGACAACAAAGTGTCCAGCGAGATACAGAGCGTGCCCAGATTTTCCTGCAGATGATTTTGCAGAAAAGCCTCTGATGTGAACTTTCTATAGATTGTGTATGGAGGGAGCTCAAAGAAAGGAGAGGAGGGAGCAGTGTGAGCGTGAAATTTGTGTGTGTGTGTGTACACGCGCGTGCATGCGTGCGTGTGCCCGCCCAGGCTAGGGGGCCGAGGAAGGAGTCGACCATGTCCCGCAGGCTAATTGGCTTAAGACATTCTGCAAGCGCTGGAAAAGGTCCTTGAAGGAGTTCGCTGCACACACACAAAATAATAATCTTAAAAAAGAGTGCCGGGCATGCGCACAGAGAGGATGCCATATTGGAATGAGGCTGTAGTGGGAGTCGAAGGACCCGAGCGAGCGCGCGAGGGAGGCGGCGGGCGGGGAGAGAGCAAGGCAGAGCGAGCGGGAGCCAGACAGAGCCTGTGAGCGAGGCCGACCTCCTCACTCGCGGCTCCCTCCCGGGGCCTTGGTCCACGCCGAGGGGAGGACGAACTTCACCAGGTAGGACACCGTGCGGGCCGCTGTCTCCACGCCCAGCCCACCCCGCCCCGCCCCACCAGCAGACCTCCAACCCGCAGGTTGAGTGCGTTGGTCAGTTTTCTTTCCTTTTTTTTTTTTTTCCCCCCAGCTTATATATAAAAAAGAACCTTGGGGGCCTGGAGGGAAGGGGGTGCTGAGGGAAAGGAGCAAAAGAGAAGGCAGGAGGAGAAAGCGACAGCACTTGAGCAAAACCCCAAACTACGCTCCACGCTTCGGGTTGTCATTTTTGCTTCCTATGTCCCCTTCCCCCTTGTCCCTCTGCTTTGAAAAGCCCGGCCTTCCGGGAGTCCGTCAGTAGTTGCAAAGTGCCCTCCTCCCTGGGTGCAAGCTGCTCCCCTCTCGCCGCCCACCTTCCTCCTTAGCGCTTCTTTTAGCAAGGCAGCCGCTTTTGCCACCCTGCGCTCCGCTGTCTCCTCGCTGGGGTCTCTTTCTTCTTTTTTAGTGTGTGTGTGTGTGTGCGCGCGCGCGCGTGTGCATGCGTGTATGTGTGTGTGTGTCTATGTGTTGGGGAGGGGAGATGGTGGGGTAAGGAATGGAGACCAACCGTCCAGGGGGTGAAAAATCGGTACACGTAAACATTCGGATTCGCCCCCTTGGAAACATTTGCCTGTGCAGCTGAAATGAAATTGTCACTAGTAGTTTCGGAGCGTGCTCCGGCAAGGATGATCTTTTTGTTCTTCTTTTTCTTTTTCTTCTTCTTTTTTAAAGTAACACAGTGTCACTTGGGGCTTTTCTGTTGCCTGCTCTTATATGACCTCCTTTCAAAATTAGTAATCTAATCTGGTTTTGGAGTTATTTTTTTTGTGTGTGTAAAAAATCCGCAAAAAAAAAAAAAAAAAAAAAAAAAAGGACCAACTGTAGCAACTGCTAGATATACTTACTGATTTTGACTCAGGGTGGCAAACGGTATTATGCCGGGAAACGGGAGCCTTGGGAGTAGAAAGTGGTAGTCGATTCGCGGTGGTCGGACACACATCCAGAGCCTGGTCGGTATTTGTGTTTTCTTGGAAGCTCTACAACTATGGGGAAGGAGTATTTAGAAACCGTGCCAGTTCCAATATGGCGGGCTAAGGTGGCTTAAAAACTGAAAATAAAGGTTTTGAAGTGGGAAAAAACCCCACTGGAGTTGCCATCCCTTAGTTCCTACTCTCTTTGGCTACTCCAGAAGCTGCTTTAGCGAATTAAGTGGGAAAAAGAAGAGGAAATACGGTACCCTCTTTTTTTCCGTGGTTAAAGCCTGCATGTCCAGTTCATTGCTAGAGGGGAAAGGGGCGCTGCTGGCCGGGACTGGGGCATCCAAGCACGACGACCGTGTGCTTTTGGATCTGCGTGCGTACCTGTGAGTGTAGTTGCGGGGGTGGGGTGGGTGGGTGTCAAAGATATGCACCCCAGTGTGTATGCGCGTGCATCTTGGAACCAGACCCTGCCATGATTTGACGTGACAAACTGCTGACACGTGGTGCAAAATACCTGAGGGCAGAAGGAATGATTTATTTCGTTTTTTTCTGTGAGTTCTCGCGCTAGCTCTCTCACTCTCTCAGCTGAATCCTGTGCGGTAAAGCCCGGAGTAGGTGAATCGTGGAGGTGCTGTTTAAAAGGACTTATTAAAAGGTCGAGGGTATTGGGTTCATTTGGGCTGCAGATGCCTGTGAGGTTTTCTGTCTGCATGCATGGGGCCTCGCTTCACTTAGCTAGCGGTGTCTCCTGTTACCCTTCCTTCACGCCGTCGTGGGATGGGAGGTGGGGGACCCGCGGCTGGGGCGTGGAGAGGGTGACAGTGGAATGATAGAAAAGCAGGGACACCCGGATCTCCACCAAAAAGCATGCAGGGTTGGGGCGAGGAGTTGCTCTGGAGTTGCGCTCTAAGGAAGGTGGGGGATGGGAAAAGCGTTCGAGTAAGAAAGTGTCTCTGGCCCAGGTCCAGCTTTTAGAGGGCTGGATCGGAGAATGGCATCCTTCCAGATAGCGGGCAGGGCTGTCACCCTGGGGAATAAGTGGGTGGCAAGGTGCGGATGGGGCGTGGGGCGGAGGTTGGCATCCGGTGTTGGGGAGGGTCTGGGACTGGAGTCTGGGGCAAAGTCGGACCTTGTAAGGGAAGCCGGAGGGAAAGCGAGCAAACACGAGGTCGCTTAGTTGTGTCCCCAACAGGGGTCGCCAGTGGCCAGGACACTGCCGCGGAGTGGAGGGTTCGCGGTGTAGCAGAGAGAGGGACCCTGGGGACCCGGGCCATGTGGCTGCTGCTCCATGGCCCCCGGGACCTGGCGCTGGCTTGTCCAGGAGACCTTCTCTGGGCTGGTGAACCTGATGGCACATCTGCCAAGTGCACATAGACGGTTAGGTTAGTGGTTAAAGCATTAACGTGGTCTTGAGGCGTTGGCGGGGGCCTGGCGGGGGATGGGGGACGGGATCGATGGGATCAGTTCGTCCTTCCCACTTCGACGCAGCGCTATCTGAGGAGCCTGCCCCTCGCGAGTTGCGTGGGTGGGGTCGGGGGTATGCGTCACTGGAATTGGAGACCCCACAGCAGATTTCCCCTATCACAAGGGAAGCGAGAATGAGCCATGGGCGACACTTCAGCTAAGACGCCTTCCGCCTCCTGGGGCCGAGCGAGCAGCGCGTCCCGAGTTTCCAGCCTGCGCTGTTGGTGTGTCCTTTCCGGGACAACGCTCCCGTGGGCTTCGCGGAGTTGGAAACCAGGCTAAAATGGCTCTGTGCTCGTAAACTGCAGTTTCAGCCGGGAACCCCTCCCCTCCTCACGTAGCCATTGACTAGCGTACTATTCATCCGGTGCCTCGGAACTCGTGATTTTCTGCCGAGCTTTGCCGTGGAATTGAATGTACAGCCGATTACAAAGAACATTCCACAGGATTTTCGTCGGGCCCAAGTTTCCCTTTATTGTAGGGAGGGGCTGGAGGAGCCCGGCAGACCGGCGGCCCGGGGCTGGGGGCCTTTACGGTAAAAAACGGAGGGAAGTGCCCTGGGGACGTGGAGGGTGGCCGTGTGGGAGCGATCTTCACCCCACGGGCGCTTGTGCTTGATGGCATTTGTGGTGTCGGAGTGTGGAGACGATGCCAGGAAGCCTGGCAGACGGTTCCCAAACTTCTGGAGACCTGCTTGCAGTTTCGCTTTCGGAATTTTCGGGATCTGTGGGTTTCTAGAATTGGGTGGGATTCCGGGAAAGGCAGAGCGCCAAGGGCTGGCCGTGCATGTTCTCGGTACTTTTTCAGTGCGGTAGTCAGATGTCTCACCCACCCGAGAGCCCCTTGCTTTGCCTCCCTAGACTCTGAGCGTGTGTTCGAGGGTCTCAGGCTACAGCCCCAAGCGCAGCCCCGGCTCCAGAGACTGTAGACCTTGTGCTGTGTTTTGTCGTTTGTCCGCTCCAGCGACGCTGCCGCGGTCGATCAAAACCCACTGCTGGGAAACCGATTTCGACTAGGGTAGCCCTTATCTGAATCCGAATCCATCGCCGCTGCCCCCCACTTTCTATCCTCTCCTCCACCCTTGCACCATAGCCCAGGAAACTGGGGGACAGACTGGCATGTCTATACCAAGCAAATGGGTCCATTTTTTACCAGGTCGGAGGAAACGCAAACATAGGCTTAAATTATGCCTTTTTTTCCCCCTGGGGAGGCGGCTGGGGGTGGGGAGAGAGATTGAGCAGGTTAAGTGAGGGAGGGAAGAGGCCAGAAGGAATTGTTGGCTAGGCTCTCATTTGAGATAGGAGATCCGCTACTTTCTCCCTGCTAAGCATTAAATTTGCTCACACTCTACTTCCTCTCTTCCGTAAATAAATAGTCTCAGATCTTTATCTTAGCTTGTTGCCCGACCTAGCAGCCTGCTTGAAAAGAGGCTGGGGGGACACAAGGACACACCTTTGTACACCAGAAACCCTCCCATCCCCTACCAAAGTTTGTACTGTGCACAGAACCCCTTCCTGGCCCTGTGTGAATTATTGCCCAGTGGCAGTGCGGTTAAGGGGCTCCTTCTCTCAGAAGAGTGCCATCAACCACCCTGTTTTGAAGTGTGTTGCTCTAGAAGTGACAGCTGAGTCCTGCTGAATCGAGAACTAATTTCTCATTAGAATAGGGCACCTGGAACCTCTAACAGGCTATTCTGCTGGGACACGAATTTCAAATTTGAATAATGATGGGAGTCCTTTGTGAGAAAGCTTTATCTCTTTATGTTTTCTTGCTGAAACTATGGACTAATTAAAAAAAACACCACCACCATCTTAAGTATAAACAACCACTTTCATGATTCTTGACTAAATGAAAAGAATCTTGGATAAGTACATACGTTCTCAAAGAAAGTGGAAAACCTTAGTTGTCTCAGAATTGGCCTTTCCTTTCTGTTCCCTTTTCGTCACAAAACTTTCCTTTGCTTCCCTTGAAACATTGGACCATTTTATCAAATCCCATTTCTGCCACTCTAGCTGAGGTGGCATTTTTCATCTTTCTCTGCATGTCATTGTCCCCACAGGACTTTTCCAACCTAAGAAGAAATGCTAGGTGATGGGAACATTGCTTAGAGCAGGAGCTGAATGAAGGTTCCATTTAGTTGATACAATGCTTTTGGGATTTAGGAAGCCCATGTTTGAGAATGCATACTCTGCAGAGTCTACACTTAAGCTTAAATGTTTTTGTCAGGATATCAAAGTAAAATAATTGTTTTCAATGATTTGAGCAAACATGTTCTATTGTGGGATTTGGATTATCTGAGTTTGGACTTTTCTTTCTTAGTATTTCACTATTTGAAATATTTGGATTTCATTTAACAGTGTAGTGATCGTAAAGAACTTAGAAGAGGTTGTTCTTGTAGCAAAATGGAATTAGAATCTGCAATTCAAGACACATTTTGTGTGGGTTTTTTTCCCTACATGTTCTTACATCTGTAGCGACAGTGGGCACTAGTAGAAATCCCTGATTTGGGGCTCAATGAAGAAGGAAACTACCCATTGCAAAACAGCTCAGTTGTGATACAGTAAGGCTGTCTGTGGGACAGTTCACAGTGTGCTGTGAAAACAGCAGGGCTGTGACACAGTCCCAGAGTCAGACACCTTTCTGGCTAGACATCTTTAATCCACTCCTTGCTGGCATAGTCTTGCAGCCAGTCAGCAAGACATCTTTGGTGTTCTAGCTCAGCTTAAAAAAGTCTTGGGTGGAAAGGGAAAGTATGCTCCCTTTCCACCCAAGGGGTGCTGGCTTACATAGTCAGAAGTCCCTGCCCCTGGTCCTTGATTGGTCCATCCTAATGTAAATGAGGACTCCAAATTGTCAAAATTTGATTGGTACAAAAGGCACTGTTCTGATTGGTCTGAACAAAGCCACTCTGGTTGGTTGGTAAAGGAGCTGCAGCGCTACCTATTGGTTGAAGTAGGATTTCAGGAATTCCTTTATAATGCTGGCTCAGATTGCAAGAAGACAGTGCAGGCAGGCAGTAAGCAAAGAGGCAGGTAGTTCAGTGCAGGCTCCCTCCCTGAAGTGTAGCCAGAGGCTCCAGTGTAGAAATGGCTGTTGGACTTTTTTTTTTTTTTTAAAGAATATTTATTTATTTAGAGAAAGGAGAAGGGAGGGGAAGAGAGAGAAGGAGAGAAACTTTGATGTAAGAGAGAAACATTGACCTGTTGTCTCATGTACGCACCCTGACAAGGAATTGAACCAGCAACCCTGTGCTTTTTGGGGGCGACACCCAACCAACTGAGCCACACCCATCAGGGCCGGGCTCTGTTTTACAAAATTTGAGCCCAGTTAGCTACCAGAAGCCCTTCTTAGTAGGTATCTTCTTTCTCAGGGTCCAAAACAACTTATTGTCAACAAATTTTTTAAAAATTAGGAAAATTATGTTTGTCAGAACAATCAGGAAGTCAACCTATGCGTTCAGTGTGGTGATCCAGGATTTAACAACTCTTATTTTGAAAGGAAGAGTACTGATGGAGGAGAGAAGACAGAATCATCAGGTGTGGCTTCTGGTTTCAAAGACTTTCTGTCTAGCTGTGTTGGATCAATGATGTCAGCTTTCTGAGCGTCATCCTCCCTATCTGTAAAAGAAATGCATTGGACAGGAATCTTCCTCAAAGATCTCCATGCTGCTATTGTTGGAGGGAAAATCTGTGATGCAACACATCTGTGCAGGCATGGCCAAGTAATTCATCTTTTGGACTCATGTCAGCAAAGTATAGTGAAAACACTACTTGAATTGGTTGACCCTGGCTCAAGGTGATATTTGTGAGAAACTTGGTGGGTTGTAATTCACTATGCAGAAATGCTGTTATTGTTAAGTAACTTAAGCTCCATGTAGGGTCATGTATTCATTCCTGCTCTGGAAAAGGTGATGCATAAAGAAGATTGAGGCATACAAAAATACAACTTTCACAAATAACCCAAGTAAATAGCATGGGCTAGGTCAACATTGTCTTTGAATGCAAACCAGAAAGAATACCTGATTGAGATTGCTCTAATAATTCCTAGGACTAAAAAAGCCTATTTCAAGTAGCCATCTGTACTCCAGCACTCCCAACAGAGTGGGCGAGTGGACCTTGTTCGCGTATATTTATAATGTGGGTGGAGGACTATAGCCTCCTGGTAACTCGGTGAGTAAAAGCATCAGATCTGACCTTCCATTTTCCATTTTTTCACTTTATGTTGGGCCGCTAGGCAGTATTTCCTCTCTTTGTAAGACTAACTATTTCCTGGGACAATTCATAAGAAAAAAAATGATGTTTTGGTTTAACAAGTGTTGGCTGTGTTGAAATCAGTGTAAACAATGTTTATGGACAGAACTGTATAATGTAAATAAGGGAAGATAGTCAATTTAGAGCGTGCAGTATAATAAGAAGTGTTGTATGACATACACAGTTACCAAATAAAAATTTTAAGGATTGCCTTAAATGCCACCAGTTCAACAGTTTTCTGATCATAAGATGCTACCCTCATACTACCCACCTGGTTAGCCAGTAGTGAGTTTCAAAGAGTGATAATACATCTTACATTGAAAGTTAGGGTCCCTTGTGATACTGATGATACTCACTAATCAAAAAAGTTTGACTTTCCTGTCACTTAGGTTTTCATTCTTTAGATAAGATAGATGTCTTACACTGGTAAAAGAAAGAATCCATTGTGCTTTTCTGTTTCATTCTTTTTGATTTTATTAAAAACAGAAATGACACATTTTCGTAGATACAGTTCTTGTTAAGCCATTTGGTGAATTTTGCAAAGTAGGGCAAATGATGTCAGCAAATCCACTACAGAAGAGGGATTTGGAGCTGGTGGAAGATGGGAAGATGAAACAGATTTTTATGCTGTGATTTTTTTCCCCCCTGAAGTTTTATTGGCTAAGAAAAGATCTTAGAAAAATGTATTAAAGTATACCTTCTCTACTTCTAAATTTGGCAAGTTGCTGTTGTTTTTTTCCATTTCAGTCAAAACTGAAGTATTAATGGCAGCACTTTATTGTATAATACAAGAGCCTGAAATTCCAAGTGCAAGTTTCCACAAAGTCTCATTTTCAATGTAATTGAACTAGGGGCTCATTTAAAAACCGGACATTAGGATGAGTAGGTCTAGGGATTAGCAGAGAAAGGATTGTGGAATTAATTACCTTTTACTTCGAATAATGTTACGAATAAAAATAATTACTTATTTAAGCATCAACTGTTGGCCAGTTACTCCTATTGTTTTGTATTTCATTTACTTGATGAGAGTGTTGTCACTCCCACTTAACAGATGAGAATGAGACTTCAGAGAGCCTGAAGTAACTCC
Source organism: Noctilio leporinus (assembly GCA_004026585.1). Classification (NCBI taxonomy): domain Eukaryota; kingdom Metazoa; phylum Chordata; class Mammalia; order Chiroptera; family Noctilionidae; genus Noctilio; species Noctilio leporinus. Next base: position 53,400 of record PVIW01001631.1, on the reverse strand, counting down.
TAGTCCTATATTATCTTAGAACTGTAGCTACAGTGTAGTAGATATTCACTGTGTGTGTGATACCATGTACATTCTCTTATTTATTTAATCTCTGTAAGTGAGTGTTGTTACCTTTATTTTGTTGATAAGGGTATGGAGTCTTTGGAGAGGTTACACGAGATCGTACAAATAGGGGTTTTCATTGTATTTGATTTGAGATAAAGTAAGACTAGAGCATTTTATTTTTGCATTTAGGTCCTCCAGATGGCCGTGGGGAAATAGAGCTTCTAAAGGAAACTTAAATCACTGTTTTAAAATGTAGAGGTGAAACTACTTGGTGTCCCAGGGTTGGGATGGAAAGTTGCTCACTGTCATGTAAATTGACCATGAGAGATTTGGAAAGTGTGGAATTTCTGAAATTTCATTTTGATTAAAGAGTAATTTGGTGGGGGTCTGGAAGCAAAGGATGAAAATTGGGACAACTGTAATAGCATAAACAATAAAATATAATTTAACTTAAACATTTTCAACCTGCGAAAGAAGTGGAGAGTGGGAATCAAAAAGACATTATGAAAAGCTGGGAGGAGAGCTAGGATTTCCTTTCTAAACAGATTGGCCACTGAAGAGTGTTTTAAGATTCACCTAAAGATTTTGGTCTTTTATTAAATTATTTCCTCCTGTTGTAGAAAAGCACAGATTCCCAAAGCTGGCCCTTTATGGGAGACCTAACTAACAACCATGTGTCTTGTGACCCTTTTGGGTTCCAGTTGGTTGTAGACTCCTCCTCTGGTGAAGCTTGAAGCTGGCAAGTCAGATCTTTTGTATTGGATATGAGCAGAGATGAATTTCACTTCCTTTAAAGCACAGGAGAAAAAGTTAAGTTTTGCCAAATCGAAATAGCTGATTTTTTTTTTTTTTTTAAAGATTTCATTCATTATTTTCAGAGAGAAGGGCGGGGAGAGAGGAAGAAAGGGGGAAAAACATCAATGTATGGTTGCTTTTCACTTGCCTCCGGGACCTAACTGGAGACCTGGCTTGCAGCCTGGTTATGTGCCCTGGCTGGGGAATCGAACCAGCGACCTTTGGGTTTGCAGGCTGGGCACTTATCCACTGAGCCACCAGCCAGGGCCCTGTATTTTTATAGAAATTGGCTTTGGCATTATTTTAGAAAGTGCACTAAGTATGGGTAAATAAGCTATAGTCTGATGGTTAAAGTGAACCAGTGGCTCAGAGTGTTTCATGTGACCTTGGCTAAGTCATTTTCCTTCAATCATCAACCTCCTGTTTTAGATGTTTCCTCATGACAAATGGCAGGATAGAATTCTTGCTGCGTACAAATGTATCTTAAAAACCTGCTTTAAAAGGTAAAAGACATGTTTACTTTAATATCTCTGACTTGTATAAGGAAATGCTTAGCAGCTACAGAGAAGAATGTATTCTTGCAGTCATTTTTCTTTTTTTCCATCTTCACATTGGAAAGGATGTCTCCCTCTGGGTGTGTTATTTTTAAATGTTATATACTCAGTAATAGTCGTTTTGTCTACATACTAAGCAAAACCACTCAACCGGCATGCTTCAGAAAAGGCGATCTGTCATTTGATATAAACGGGTGCTTCTTGGTGCATGGCGTGGGTTGGAGTTTTTCAATTAAAAGAGACAGAGATTCATACAAGACTGTTGTAAACAGCTTGCCAGTTGGTGCTGTGTCTGAAAGAGATGCATTGCTTCTCAAGCATTGTGGAGAGCGTGGAGAATGTTCCGTAAAATGAGTGGAGATAGGGATAGGAAATATCAAGGGTGATGGAGGGAAAAGCATAATGCCAAAATTTAGGTTGGATTACTGACACGTTTGCATTCGCTTCTGCAGGAAGAAACTGGATTTGCCTTCCTGAGGGCAGAGAAGTGGGGAAGAGGCACCTTGGAATGGAGGCTGCCTGGAGGGAAGAGGAGAGTTTATCTGGAGATGTTTACCTGTGCTTGTGTGAATGGGAGGACAGAGGTCACAGGACAGAGGTCGTGAGGACAGTGATAAATCCTGAGGGCAAAAGTTTACTTTTCCAGTCTACTTGTTTTATTAATTAATATCCCTGTTGATATTAACTTGTTCAGTTAAACTTCATCTGCCTTTGATCATACTTATTCTTTTGTAACAGCCTTTTCATTTGCCAATGAAGAAGCAACACACGTACAGTCACTACTCCAGTTTTATGTTGAAGGCTGTCGGGTGTATCCCACTTTGCTCATTTGGACTAAGGTGGATTTGCTAAGATTTCTGCTGACATGCAACCTGATTTGGGTCTTTGAACATTGCAGTGCTCATCATTGCAGTGCAGGACATTTTGTCCTGGCTTGTCGTCTTTGTAGGCCGCACAGCCTTAATTTTTCACTTGGCCCAATGAGGAGGCTTTTAAACTTCCAAGTGTGTACAAAAGATATGCTTGAGAGACTTACCTGCCAGGTTTTTTGGTTTTTGGTTTTGTGGGTGATTTCTCAGATACTTACTTAATGGCAGGTGAGATTCTGCAGGAATTGGTGCTTTCCTCAGGCATTTCCATGGCAAGAGCTTTCCTAGTTAAGCAGAGGGCTGGGAGGGGGCTGTCCCTCTCACCCGAGGTGTTCAGAGAAACTTAGCGCCTGTATGCTAATCAAATAGAAAAAAGTAGGCAGAGTGCAGCTGGTGATGGTTCATAGCGAAGCTCTTTCCTAAGATGCTTCAAAACCTCACAATGGGCGTAACCAAACCCCGCCAAGTGCGCTTCTTTGATTTTAGGTAAGGAGATGCCAACAGTCGAATGCCAATGTTGAAATCAAAGCTAATGTGGAGCAACTTGAGTGTTACTCGTCTCTCTCTCCTGGCCCATTCTCTATAGCAGTATTCCTGAAAAACGGCCAGCTCTGGAATCAAACCGGCCTGTCGTGGTTCTCCAGGCTGAAGTTCTCTTTGCAGGCAGGAGGATGGATCCAGGGGAAGTAACAGCATATTTGGAGCTTGGAGTTTCGGTCCTTGTCATTCATCGTCTTGAAAATTAACTTAAATATGCTTCCCTCCTCCCAGCTAGCTGTAAAGTCCAGCTTTTTCCTTTCCGGCCTCTGCTGCTGTGAACTAGAGTGGCTCTGTAGATTACTCCATTAAGTCTTTGAGTAGCCAGTTGGGCATTTTGGGCCTAACTCACCTCTTTTGTGAAAGCTTTTAGGGTCCGGCTCAGACCATGTGAATGTTTCCTTTTTTCAAGTCTCTTCCTTGTGAGTGGATGCTCTATTATTCTCCCCTGTTAAACACACTTAACAGACCAGGTAGTGAAAACCGATTCCCAGCAATGTTTGCGTGGGAGGTGCGACTTCACAGCAGAGCAGTCGCTGTGGTTTTCAGATGAGAACAGGGTTGCTTGTGGTGGTTAGAAGCCCAAGAGCATATTTTGTAACCAATAGCTATGTTATAATATTGTTTAAATGCTGGTCTTCTGCCATCCCCTGCTAGGTTGGTTACCTGTCCCATGTTCTTTACTAACTAGAGTAAATTAGGGTGTTTTTATTGACTTTGCAAGATTAGTAGTTGAATTCTGGTGGAATAAACTTCTTCCATGCAGTTTAATGATAAATGATATAATTTGTGAAATTTTATTTATGCCCAACTTTATAGGTATATCTTTGGTTTGAACACCTAAAAGGATTTAGTTGGGTATTTGAAGGCCTCATCCTTCTTTATAGTAAATAAGTAGTTAATAAATACATAAATATTTGGTAGGTAAATAGTAAATACATAAATGAACTTCCAAGGAATGCAGCTAGTCCGCACTTTGGATTGGGTTTTCTCTTTTTTAATCCTTACCAAGGACATTTTTTTTTTATTGCTTTTAGAGAGAAAGAGAGGGAGGGAAGGAGGGAAAGGAAGAAGAGAACGAGAGAGACAGAGAGAGAGAGAGGGAAAGATCAGTGTGGGAGAGAAACATGGATTGATCGGTCACCTTTTTGTTCGTGCCCCTGATCAGGAATCAAACCCATGATCTTTCCGTCCACGGGACAACGCTCCAACTGAGTCACACCAGACAGGATGGGTTTCCTCTTTTACACACAGAACATGGAAAGCTCTTATTTTTCTCATGCCCATTTTAAACAGCTGATTTAGTAGTTCCTCTACTCTCCAGTAAATACATGCTGTTTGATTAGGAGGTTAAGAGGTGACAGTTAACCATGAATTAGAAGACACAGAATGTTATTGTGGGAACTGTGGGCTGCTGACAGCCCTGAAATTTACTCCTTGGCTGCCTATTATCCCCAGCATATCATATTTCCCAGTATTGAGGTATGAACCTGATTATAAAAAATTAGCATTTCTTATGCTAGGACAGCAATTTGTGTCAGATTTCAATCTATTTAGAGTGAAAACCAATGAAGCCTGGCTGAAAAAATGGCTGGGAAATTGCTGTCCTAATCAAGGTAAATCAAGCTGGAACATATGGGGTATGGCAAATTTCCATGAGCTTGCTGCCCCAAAGAATCAGCGCCTCTCCTTTGTGATGGAATCACGCAAGGGCCGTCTCTTAAGACAGCCAGTGAGTTAGCTGGTAAGAGTGGGGAGGAGATGGGTTTAGTCAGGGATTATTAGCAGAGTGATCTGGCTGACAGGGTGAATAGAAATAGAAGGAAGCTCTCTTTGATAATAGCGCTTGGCACTTGACACTGCTTTTCATCTCAAAGCCATTTACAAATAAGGTTCTTGCAGATAGATACTCTTGTGATTCAAAGCTGTTTGCATGTTGCTTTTTAGGAAGATGGAAGAAAGGATTTGTTAGAGATCAGGTTTCGGTAAAAAATTTAGTTGTGCATCCTTCAGGATGCCCTGAGATTTTCCATATTGAGTGAAATATTTTGAAAGGTTTTCGCTTAGATTAGGTATCCTGTGCTTATTTTGAAATTTGTGGAGTGTGAAATGAGGCTGTTTTCTCTGTGATTTAGACAGGCTAGATTTCCAAGGGCAGCTAGAGCATGTCTGGAATTTCATAAGCTTTTAGTTTAGACCATCACATTTTATTTCCTGTTGGAGAAGATTCCCTTTTTTGAGTCATTAAAAAAAAGAAAACAACGAACAACAAACCTTTACCCATTTTAGAGTAGCAAGCTTGACATTGTATGTTATTAGTAAAGTTGCGAGTTTTTTGAGCTCCTTTAAGGCAAAACAGTTTGAAAGGTCTAGCTAATTGGATAGATTTAAAATAAATTCAGCATTTCTTTTATCACTATTATGTAAGGCTTACTAGAGTGAGCCCTTCTAAATAGTAAACATTTGGGAGCTTGCATTTTAATAAAGGGAGTTAGGAATGATTTCTATTGCTAAGGTAGGCTTTGTTGTTACAGTATGAAGTTTTGCTTTTCTTCCCAAGTTTGGATAATTTGTTTCAAACTCTGGTTGCCCAATAGGAGTTTACTATCTATCATATTTAGTAAAACAAAATCAAGATGAGCATGTAGTATATTAGCATTGGCTTAAGGAAGGAAAATAATTTATTGACTCCTAATTGGAAATCTGAAGTTGGAGCTGGACACACTTTTATTACTTTAGATTTAAGAGGAAGACCTTTAGTCTTGCCTAATCTCAGGGAAGGAACTGTGTGTACTTGAATGCTCATTTCTAAACTAGCAATAGTGGGCAGACACCCCTTGCTCATATATGTCGGAATATGGAAAAATTCTTTTCTGTGTAATGTGAGCAACCCTAGAGCAAAGACTTAAAGACACAGTGGGGCTTCTTCTTGGATTGATCCAGCAGGTCCGTTTCCTACAGAGATCTCCAAAATCAATAGCCTCCACCCCTGTGCTCAGAGATGCCAATCAGCATTTTAATTCCCCACTTTTAAATCTGAGAAATCAGACTTCTGAAGAAGGCAGTTAATATAAAAAGTTGAGGCCAAAATTATAAAGAGGGGAAAAAAATAACTTTCCTTATGGAGAAGAAAAAAAATCATAAAAAAAGGTCAGTTGGCCTGGCTGGTGTGGCTCAGTGGATTGAGTGCCAGTCTGTGAACCAAAGGGTCAGGGCACATGCCTGGGTTGTGGGCCAGGTGCCCAGCTGGGGACACAGAAGAGGCAACCACACATTGATATTTCTCTTTCCCTTTCCCTTCCCCTCTCTAAAAATAAATAAAATATTTAAAAAAATAAAGGTCAACTGTCTCCAGGATATAATAATAGAAGATTTTGCATTCATGTAACAAGAATAGGTAGGGCAGAAAGGGAATATTATAATAATTAGAAAATTTTTTGAAAATAATTTTAGAAATTAAAAATTTTCAATTATAGTTGACACAATAGTGTATTAATTTCAGGTGTACACCATAGTGCTTAGACGCTTAAATAATATACTAAGCGATCTCCCTGATACCTCAGTGCCCATCTGGCCCCATACATAGTTATTACAATATTATTGACTATATTTCCAATACTGTATTTACATGCCCATTACGATATTATGTCCATTTGTACTTCTTAATTTCTTCAGGTTTTCCACCCAGCCTCTGAACCCCACTCCCATCTGGCAACCATCAGTTTGTTCTCTGCATCTATGGGCATGTTTCTATTTTGTTTATTTTGTTCTTTAGGTTTCACATGTAAGTGAAATCATATGGTACTTGCCTTTCTCTGTCTGACTTATTTCACTTAGCATAATAGCCTCTGGGTCCATCCATGTTATCACAAATGGCAAAATTTCATTCTTCTTTTATAGCTGAGTATATTCCATTGCATATACTATCTGTACCATTGTTCTTTATCCAGTTATCTGTTGATGAACACTTAAGTTGCTTTTGTATCTTGGTTATTGAAATAATGCTCTCAATGTTCACTTTATATATTCAGGTGCATTTATGTTGAGTGTGTAAATGTTAACAAGGGTTATATCATGTTGAATATACCCTTCATCATGGTGAAATGTCCATTTTTGACTCTTGTTATAGCAAGAGTCTTGTTTTGCTTACAGTTTATTATTGCCATTTTATTTTTATTTTTTGATTCTTCTTCTTCTTCTTCTTTCTTTAGAAAAGACCCTTTACCATTTTTTATAATACTGGTTTAGTAGTGGAACGCCCTTACCTTATCTGGGAAGCTGTTTCTCTGTCCTTAAATTCTAAATGATATCTTTGCTGGGTAGAATAATCTTGGCTTTTTATCGCTTTGAATAATTCATGCCAATCCCTTCTGGCCTTCAAAGTTTCTGTTGAGAAACCACTGACAGTTTTATGAAAGCTCCCATGTCAGTAATTAGCTGTGTTTCTCTTGCTGCTTTTAAGATTTTTCTCTTTGTCTTTAAACTTTCCTATTTTAATTGTTGCATGTCTTGGTTTGGGCCTCTTGCTTGGATTCTTTGTGCTTCCTGGATTTGTATGTCTGCTTCATTCACCAGGTTAGCAAAATGTTCTGCCATTATTTCTTCAAATAAGTTTTCAATCCCTTGCTCTCTCCCTTTTCCTTCTGGTACCCTATGATGTGAATGTTGCTCTTGATGTTGTTCCAGAGGTCTCTTAGACTATCCTCATTTTTTTTTTAATGACTTTTTTCTTTTTGTTGTTTTTTGTAACCTTGTCTTCCAGATCACAGGTATGATCATCTGCTTCATCTAGTTGATGTTGATTTCATCTAATGTATCTTCTTTTCAGTTATTGTATTTTTCTGTTTCTTTTTTGTTTTTTAATCCCTTTGTGTAAGTTCTCACTGATTTCATCTATTCTTACCCTAAGTTCATTGGGAATCCATATCACCAGTGCCTTAACTGTGGATCTGTTAACTTGCTCCTCCATTTTGTTCTTTTTGTGGAGTTTTGCCGTGTTCTTTTATTTGGGACATGTTTGTCTCACTTTAGCTGCCTCCCTGTGTTTGTTCCTATATATTAGAAAGATATGCTGTGCCTCCCACCCCTGGCAGGGCAGCTTATATAGTAGTGTTAATGGCAAAACAACACCAGGTGTTAAACTGGTGGAGTCACACTGGACCTCGTTCAGCAACCTTGGTGCTTGCTTTCTGACTAAGAAAGCATTCAGAGTCAACACTCAAACTATAAGAGGAAGTTTATTTAGAAAATAACAGAGGTAGAAGAAATGAACTGAAGAAGAAAAGGGCTCAGGAAAAAATTACAGAGGGAAAAGAAGGCTTCTTGAGCCCTGGCTGATGGCACAGTGGATAAGGTGCCGGCCTGTGAACCCAAAGGTCGCTGGTTCGATTCCCAGTCAGGGCTCATAACCAGGTGGCAAGTCAGGTCTCCAGCTGGGTCCGTAGCTGGAGGCAGGTGAAAGGCAATCATACATTGATGTCTCTCTCCCTCTCTGCGTCTCTCCCTTCCCCTCTCTAAAAATAATAAATAAAATCTTAAAAAAGAGAAAACAGAAGGAAGAAAAGGCCCTTGGAGCTTAGGAGAAAGAGAGGAGCTTGGAAAATATGCCTGAGGGAAGGAGATGGGGAAAGGTGAGGGTGGGCGTGCCCCATAGAAAGAATTGTGCTGAGTTCCCCATTCTAAGGGCTTTTAAGGGTGGGGATTTTAGGGGAGGTTCCAGAAAGGGTCTCAATAGAATATGCATCTGCTTTCCTGGTGTATCCTGTCTAGGTGTGGTCTCCATGGATTGATTGGCACCAGGGCAAGGGTCATTTGTCAGTGCAACTGGTCCTTGTGTCAGCCTTGGCATCATTCGTCTGATTCTGGGCCTGGAGCTGAAACATAACAGAGACCTAGATTTGTGTGATGCAGGTCCAAATCTTGTTGTTCTGGGGCTTAATGTTTAAGGGCTATTCTCCAACCCCCTTGTGTCTAACCTGCAAGACTAGCAACTTGCCAGGGGAGTAAAGGCCAGGGGATCTAAACCGCTTGATCAGCAAGATACTAGTGGGGGAAAGATTGCTCTGGTGGCAAGGTCCTTGTTTTCCCAGTTTTGCTCATTTCTAGACACCCGGAGCTCCCTGCCCCTGGTCTTCTGCACCTGGCCTATTGTCCTTGCTGTGCTCCTGGGTCCTGTGGGATGGATGGTGCGTTCTCCCTAGTCACCTGAGCTCGGTGCTCCGCGGTGTCCCTGGGTTGTGTGTGCTCTCATGTTGTAGTTGAGCCTTGATGGTTGGCAACATGTTATTGGGTGGAATTGACCCTCAGGTTGACTTGCCATGAGGACTGGTCATGATAACATTAGACAAGGTCTTGTGTGGGGGCTGACCCCCCTGAGGAGGATTCTCTTTAGCGGGGCTCTGTAGACTACTAAATTCACCCTCTGGGTGTGTTGTTTATGGAGCTAATTGGGTGGTGCTCTAATGTGGTCTGAATTCAGCCACTGGGTGTGGTTGGTTCTGGAGTCTCTTGGCAGGGTGGCTCTGGGGCAGCCCTAGGTCAGCTACTGCCTCTTTGTGTCCTGGGACCTCCTGGTAGGAGCTACAAAGTGATATGCAGTTGGTAGCTGTCTGTTCTGGGTTTGGAGGCACTTGGGAGAGGCTGTGCTGCCAACTGAGGCTGATTTGCATTAATGCCGGGCTTGGGGCTGCTTACAAAGGGTGCAGGGTTTGTCAAGATGAGACATTGCTTGTTTGCCATTTGTGGACCTTTTAGGAAAGTCTATAGTGCAGACAGAGGCTGGTTGCTGTGTGGAATAGCTGCTGAACGATCCGGCTGGGCCATGAATTGGGTGGGGTGAGCTGTGATGGAGACTTGGGAGGGAGGAGGCTCAGCAAAGGAACAATGGCACCAGCCTGGTCCTTCCACCCACCATGCACTTCCTAGCTGTAGTGGGGGTGGGCTCAACAAAGGAATAATTTTGCAGTGCTGTCTCGGAGAGAGCTGTCCCTTCAGCCTTCGCCCTAAAGCCAGACAATTCACTTCCTGCCAGTATATCCCCTGTCACTTCATGAGCTGTTGACCCTTCTCTGGAGTTTAGGACAAGTGTTTGTCAGCGAATGAAATTGTGTGTTGGCTCTTTAAGAGAATGCCTGGGACTCCAGAACCTGTCATTCTCACCTGGACTGGGTCTCTGCTGATTTTCACAGCCAGCTGTTTTGGGGGCCTCTTCCCGGCTCTGGTGCCTCCTGGGGGACCTCTACAGCCGAGATACCTCTCCCCAGTTCTTAACCACCACAGGTGGGTGTGGGACTACCTCGGTTCACATTTCTGTTCCTCCAACCAGTCTCTACGTGGCTTCTATGTTTTCTCAGTTACAGGACTGCTGTTCAGCTAGATTTCAGGCAGTTCTCAGTGAGGGTTGTTCTGTAGCTTAGTTGTAATTTTGATGTGGTTGTGGGAGGAAGTGAGCACAGTGCTTATCTTCTGCCTTTTGACTGGAAGCCCTTAGAAAGAAGTTTTTGAAATTCAGTTGTAAAACTATAAAAAGTTTAGAAGAAGTTGAGGAAATATCCTAGGTGGTAGGTTAAAAAAAAAAAAAATGGTAGAAAGTAGAAGGGAAAATTAAGGAAATTAAGGAGATCCAACATGAGTGAATATTAGAATAAAACAACAGAAACGGAGATGAGGGAAACACAATCTATGCAGGCCTGGGACATGGACAAGGGGTGATCTTACAAAGAAAGAGGTGAAGCGAGGCACAGAAGGCAGTTGGTCTAGATGAGGGCAGAACAGAAGGTCCTGGTAGAAATTAGTTCAAGATGGCATTAAGGAAATACCAGCATATCTCAATATATCTAGAGGAGAATTAGACAGTTGATGGAAAAATTGGATTGCAATGGGTGATGGTAGAGAAATAAGGATCTGGGGAACAACAAAAACATCATTAATTCCAGGGAAAATATGTGTAAGAAAAGGAAAAAATAATTGTAGTATGCTGCATGGTTCTGCTCTATGCCATAATACTCATTAAGGGGTAAGGGTGGGAAGAAAGGAGGGAGGAAGGGAAAGAGGCGTGTGTAGGTAGGGTGGTGGTGGTGTGACTGGTAGGGTGTTACTCGATAATGACACAAATTGAAAATTTAAGCAAGTAAGGTGCTGTTCAGAGAGATACGGAGATAAATGCCAAAACAGTCAGCTAAAATAGAGGAAAGTGATTATCTAGGGGTCAGTCCCTACAAGCCTGAGAGAATATTTAGCTTTTAAAATTATACGCAGACATAATATAAAAAATCACCCGCTACTCTATTATCAATAAATCTAAGGACAAAATAATCTGCTAGGAATGAGTGGCCTTATTCCTAGAGATTATGTAATTCATTCTCCTCTTGATATTGGAGAACACCAAGGCCTAGAAAAAATAATTCCTACAGATAATTAGGTCCATTAAGAGAATAGCTCCACCATGAATAATCAACATGATACATTCTTGGTCGTATAGCTCTTACTGAACTATTATGGAGAGCAAGCTGGCCTGATCTTAGGCAGATGGTATAACAAAGCCTGACTTTGTGCAATAGTGGAACTGAGATAACTGGCATTCTCTAAGGAGAACTAGAATGCAAAACTAGTTAATACAAAACTGTTTCTAGAAAAACCAGGCTTTCTCCCTCCACATTCCAAAGACTTTGCAGAAATACTGTGTTTCCTCATATACCTATACTACATATCATTTGATAAAGAACAAATTTTACCTTCTTAAGCAACCCAACCCACACAAAAATCTCTTCTTCATAAAGCAGTTGTTCTCAGAATGCAGTCCAAAGATCAGCGCCCCCGTCAACATCACCTGGGAACTTGTTAGAAATAACAGTCATTAGGCATCACCCCAGATCTACTGAAACAGAAACTTAGGAGGTGGAGCCCAACAGGCTGAGTTTTGACAAGCCCTGCAGATGAGAATTCTGCCACACCTTAGAGTTTGAGAACTGCTGAAAGAGTTGATGACATTGTAGGCAATGCTGACCTTCTCACTTCTCTAGGTTAGGCTCAGTTTGGACTTCCCCCAGGAGAAGGAACCTCTTTCATTTCCCCATGGGCCTCATTTTCCAGGTTTAAGCACCTTGGTCTGCATTAATGTGAGCTGTGATTTTTAAAAAAACAAACCAAAGGTAACACATGGTATTATTGATAGTCTTTCAGCTGAATCTTAGAGCAAAAGATAGCCTTTTGGATAAAAACTAAGTCGAACAATAACAATCTAAGCATTTATACTTACAAGCTTATTAAAAAGGAACACAGTCCTTCTAAGGTGTATGTGTGAAGATTTGAGATTGAGTGTGTATCAGGAATACCAACTAGGTGATATGAATAAGATAGAAGCTAGATGCACATCTCTCTTCTGTGTTGTAGTCTGGAGCTCCCTGCAGTATTTGTGAGTCTTAGGTGACCGATCCCTCGTGGCTGCGGGGGTAAATGCAAAGGCATGTCTTTTCCACTAAAGGCGGTGACCTTGTGGTTGAACACATTCATTTAGAAAACTTTCCACTGGACAGAATGCAGTGGTGCAGCCACATCCAACTGCAGGGACAGATGAGCAGTGTTTATTTTGGGTAACCAGTTACTCCTCATTGTAGAAAAATGAGAAAACGGGTGTTGGGGATGAGAGAGGGATATTTTATTTTTAAAGATTTTATTTATTTTTAGAGAGAGGGGAAGAGAGGGAGAAAGAGATGGAGAGAAACATCAATGTGTGGTTGCCTCTTGAAGACCCCCCAACCGGGAACCTGGCCTACAACCCAGACATGTGCCCCGACTAGGAGTTGAACCAGTGACACTTTGGTTTGCAGGCCTGTACTCAATCCACTGAGCCACATCAGCCAGTGCTGAAAGATGGATATTTAACAGTTTCTAATGCACAGTCATTTCTGCCTATGTTCACTTTGAGGTATATTCTATTTGCAGCAGAATGCCTTGTGATGGTCATAAGAGATTGGGTCACCAAGCCAGGCAAAGTCATTGTCTTCCTTTTATAGACCTGCCTTAAATGACCTCAAGTTTAATGACCGTTGAACTCAATAAGAAATAAGTAAACAGTTGTCCTACTTTCTATTTCACTTTCTTCTTAAAATAAAAGTTTGGTGCCCTGAAACATAGTCTTGTGCATATAAGAATTTAGTATAAAGACAGGAAGTAAACCCAGTGGAATATGTCTGGATTATTGACTGTGGAGGGCAGTGATCAGCTCAGAGTTGCATAGATTCCCCATGTGTTAAATTAAAACTTGAAACCCCAGAGAACTTAGGCTTCTGGTAACCTAGGATGGGGCAGGACACTTTAGGAATATAATTTTTAGAGGAAATAAAGGGAATTGATAGATTGGACTAAGTTAAAAAAAAACAAAACAAAACAAAACAGAACAGTTAGCATTCTGTATATCAATAGGAACCACTAAAGGGCAAATTGAGGAAAATATCTTCCAACAGTTTTGAACTGTAAAATATGCAGAGCTCTTTAAATATTATACAAAATCCCAACAGGGTTAAAATGAGAGAAGGATGTGAACAAAGGTAGTATCATATGAAGACTGTATTGCATTGGCAGGATATTTTGTGTATGTGTGTGTGTGTGTGTGTGTGGCCAATCAAAAAAGGTGAAAGGAAACATTATTTATGGTCGTGGAGGAGCTTGGGTTTAGGTGGATGGTATCATCCACTGCGGGTCCCTTGGTAAATGAGGACAGCAGGTTGGATAGCATTTCAGCAATGTGTATCATGAGGCTTAAACGTGTTCCTACATTTGGTTCCTTAGCTCCAAGTTCTGAGATTCTACACAAAAGAAACATCCCAGAAGTAATAGAATTTTTGGCTGAGGATTCTCGCTACAGCACTATTTGTGATGGGGTGGGGGGTGGGGGGGAAGCAACTTAATGGTCAGCAGTAGCAGAATGGTAAATAAATTACTTTATTCATATTAGAATAAAAATCACCCAACCATTTCAAGTCATGTTTTCAAAGAATTTTAATGACCCGGGGAAATGCTTTCCATGTAATGTTAAATGAAAAACGATTTAAAATTCTAAATTCTACAGAAACTCAAAAAACCCCACAGAGAAGCTATTAGGAGGAGTTACTATAAACATAAAAGTGGTTTCCCCTGGGTGTCAGAATTACTAGTGATTTAAATTTGTTTCTTTATAATTTTATTCCTTAAGAGTCCTACAGAGAGTGTATATATACCTTTTATGGAAAGGAAAAAAGTAAACATTGTTGAAAAAGAAGTGTAACATGTCATTTGCCAAAATAAATTTTGCAGCCACCTGAGACAATGCCATGTCACTTGTTTTTATACAGAATAATGTGAGGCTTAACTCTGCCATTCATTTCAGGTGGCTGTTTGGTTTTTATATTGTTACCCTTGAGATCTCTTTAAAATGATTGATTTGGTGCATTTACATCGATGTCTTATTTTACAGTCCCCGGTTACCTTTTTATAATGTCCAGTTAGAGGCAAATGGAGAGAGCTGAATCACTGAGTAGTCATAAAAATTTTAGCAAACTTCTCCCACATTAATGACGTCAGATAAACCATTGATACTTGACGTTAATAGCATTCATGGAGATTTATTTTTTCCTTTACAAAGAAAAATACTTCGCCTGATTACATTTGAGGTAGAATGATTTTCTTGACTATAGATGAATGAAACAAGAGAATTGTCTTAATATGACACGTAGTATAGCTTCTGCAATTGCATCTTTGAAATTTTATTGATACAAAAAGGCAGCATATTCAGTAAACACCCGCTACTTTAGGAAATTTGCTATGAAAGATTTGTGGAGTAGTATTGGGAAACTGCGAAGTTTCTTAGGTTTAAAAATTCCTATGTTCTTTTTAACTAGCTTGCTATTACTAAGTGAAAACTTGTAAGAGAGCCAAGAATTGGTGGTTATTTAGGATGTGCTCCAAATTCAAATATAGTAAACTCTGGCTTATCTACGCAGTGGTCTAGTTGTGCTAATAGGCAGCCACTATCTATATAGACCTAAATTTAAATTAATTAAAATTAAAGTTGAGATTCCCTTTCACATTATCTACGTTCCACAGACTCAGTAGCCAGGAGTGGCTAGTGGTTACTAAATTGGACTGTGCAGGTATAGAAATTTCTATTGGACATTGATGGTCTAGAGATAATTCAAAAGAGATAATAAGCCCCCAATAATTTCTGATTCATTTTAGAATTGTCTAATGAGTGTTCTTTCTCACACATTTCCTTCTTAACAAGGCCTTGTCTAGCCTTTGCTACAATAGTTTTCTTCTTGGAATACTCCCCAAATGACAGGAGGCAGGTGCTTGTTGTATTTGGTTCCAATAAACAGGTAATCTAAATGCAGAAAATATGCCATTAATACCAAAAAGCCTTGGTTGATTCCCAGAATTTTCGATTTGAAAGGGGCCATTGATTGCATATAATGAAGCCTTCTTCTTTAACTAAGGAGAAATTTGAGGAACAGAGAATGTAAGTAATTTGCCCAAGTCACACAGCTAGTGGCCTTGTTACTCCTTATTCTCCAAGTTCACTGTTCTTGTCACTGGGCCAAGACCATTCTTTAAGATGGTCCAGTACTATAATTCGGTTGTTCAACAATTTTAGAGACAAGAGGAGCCAATTATAGTGGATTAACTTTACACAGGACCACAAAGTATATTGTGCAAAACAGGAAATCACCCTTTAAAAATCCAGTCTTCTGAGCCTCCTTTTAATGTCCTTGGGGGAAAAAATGCAGCCTTCATGAATAGCCACTTTCACCTTCAGTCCTGAAATTACATGTATTTTAAGAATCAAAAGAAAATTTGCTTCCTTTTGGGGAGGGGGGCAGTTAAGGTAGGTACTGTAGTCAGGAAAAGGGTTTGCTTTTAAAATCCTGTTTTTATTTGCAAAGCTTATCAGTCACTTGTTACCACTTAGATTTGCACATACCCCCAATTCCATTGACAGCAAAATGAAATGGATTGTCATTCTTGGATTTAATATGTTTTCTCCCAGAATAGTTTATTTCCATAATCGCTGCATCAGTTTTATTACTTGTTAAGAGCTAGCTGTGGCGAGTGAAGTAGATTATTCTAGAAACTGACTACCTGCTCTGAAAAGATTGCATTTTATTAATATTGGGAGATTGTTGAATTGATTCCACCATGTTCTGTGGATTATACCTTTCAAATACATAATGACCTGTTTCCTTCCTTTCTCTTTTGCTATCTTAGTCTAGACCTTCATCTGCATGTTGTTTTTAGTCTCTGTTTCTATTTCAGTCTTGCCCTTGTCTGTCACCTGTCTGGTATGCAGCTACTGGCATGGTTTTTCTGGAAAAAAATCCGATCTTTTCACTTCATGGCATGGAAAGTCTGTAGAGTAAAATTCCTGTCAGGTCCATGTTTCGGCAAACTGTTGTGGTCTGGGTTCTGCCTACCTCCTTATTCATATCTTCAAGCCTTTGTTCAAATATCACTTGTCAGGTCTTACTTGGCCATCATCTAAATGATCATAACTCTTCTGCCTTGCTCACTTGTATCTTTCCTCCATCATTAGTTTTTCCTATAGCACTTACCACTTTTTTTTTTTTTAAAGATTTTATTTATTTTTAGAGAGAGGGGAAGGGAGAGAGGCTGAGAGAGAGAAAGAGAGACATCAATGTATGGTTAACCTTTCACCTGCCTCCAGCTACAAACCTGACTGGAGACCTGGCTTACAACCTGGTTATGGGAAACGAACCAGCCACCTTTGGGTTCACAGGCTGGCACCTTATCCATTGTGCCACCAACCAGGGCTTCTGCTCTCTAATGTATTATATAATTTGCCACTTCTCTGATTTACTGGTGCTTTCCCCAGCTAGGATGTACTTTTTATCAGGGCAGCCTATGGTATTTTATTTGTGCCGAGTGTTCCACCTCTGATCCTTCTGCCCTCCAAGTTCATGGTAAGTCCTAGATTATCCTGTGGAGAGCAGTGGAAGGCAGACTTTTCCAGAGCATGCTGCCTTCTCACTCTTTCTTTGTCCAGGCTACCTTGTGACCCCTGGGGTCAGCAGATGTTGTATCCCTGTGTCAGTGATGGGGTGATCGTAGACTCAGAATCACACTTCTTGGCATGGGGTGGGATGTGGGTTTTACTTTATGATATCCCCATGAGGGGTCTTTCAGTGGGTGTTTGGTTGGATGGCCACTTGCTCATCACCAAGTGGTTTCTCTGCACATTGTTGCTTCAGCGATTGTACCTGAGGTTGCAATGGCAGTCGTGATAAACTGGTGAGCACTGCTTTCCATTGTGGAATGTTGGCGTAGGACATGAGCTTTGCAGTCGCCCGCAGCCTCCCCCATGACTGTGTGCAGCCCTGTGCAGAGGAAACCTCCAAAAGCAAAGCTGTCCACAAATTCATGTGTCTGTATCATAAATAGAATGGCAAAGCAATGCTCCTAGAAGCATGCAGTTCTGCCCATTATCATGCGGGTTACTTTGGCAGACTGATGTCCACGGGGTAAGATTAGCCAGCCTCCACATTACAATGCTGGGTTTGCCAGCTTCCTCCATTTTAAGTAGTTTTAAACCGTCCGTCCATTAAATGGGTTCCTATATTTTTTGTTGTTGTCATCAAAACTTTCAGAAACTGAGCTTATCAAGTGATTCATTAGTAATAGGAGATAACTTTGAATTATTAGAAAAAACCCAGTTTCTATAAATGTTTAGTATAGCCTGAAGAGCACCAAAATGTGGTGTGCATGTGTGTGAGTGTGTTTTAAGAAGAGCATGATATTCTTAAAAGGTACTTTACCAGTATGTGACAAAATATTTCATTTATGTAGCTGTCAATGTACTGTTCTTTCCCTTCATATATATTCATCGTTTTGCTCATGTAAACTTTTATCTATGTGTGAAATAAAAATGAACATTGAATAAATGAAAGATGAAAAGAACCTACATCTGACTGTCTGACCTCCAGTGCTGTCAATGGCTGACCCTCCGTAGTGACTGCGCCTCAGTGTTTTATGGGATGTGACACACTGAACTAGATGATAGGATTCTGTGAACACTGAACATAATTTTATTTGTTTTACCATCAGTCATATCAGAATGCAAGTGTGGAAGAGTCATGCTAGTACAGCAAAAGTCTTGAGTGGTCACAAAGCTCCCATTTACAAACGTTGACACCTTAGCTGGTTTTGGTCACTGTCGCCTGGGAGACACCGTACACCCGCCTGTGTGTGGGCTGCTGAGGCTGAGGAAGCCATGGTGCTTCACAGCATCAGATTAGAGAGAAGGCAGCCTTGGAGGGAGGAGTGTCTTGCCAACACTACCAGGGTAGATTGGGCATTGAAACATAGACTTTATTTGTTGATGAAGAATGTGTCGGTTTTAGTGCTGATAATAACTTGGAGAATATTGATGGTTTTGCTCAATTGTGACTTTTGTTGTTGACCTTGTGTAGATACATACTCTTCAGTCTTGATTCTTGGTATTTTCTATTATTGCATCCTCCACATTGTAATGAAATAGTAGCAGCCCTGATAAGATGCTGTTATTTTTGGAGAGTTTCAAATATGAGAATCTGATTCTTTTTTCTTTGCTGGTTGCCCTTAGGTAATTCTTCCTGCAGGATGAATTAAGAGAGGATCCTTATTCTTTAGGAATGGAGAGCAGTTTGTCAGTTGCCAACATGCCAGACCCTTCATCTTCTCCCTTGGAGAAACACCCGAGCTCTGCAAATGGTAATGGAGACCTTGATTCAGGTACGATTTTGTTTTCTAGAGCCATTTGACCTTTTGATATACTGACCAATATCTTTCTGAAAATGTTCAGGAAATAAGGGGGCATTGTTTCTAGGTCTCAAATGCTGCCTGTTCCCGGGTTTGCTCTGTTTCTAAGCATATAGCCGTTGAAAGTTAGGCAAAATTTGATTCATATACTACACAGAGAGGGCTTGGTGACAATGAGATGACACATCACTTTAAAATCTCAGTGGCTTACCAAATATATGCTTATAATTGCCCACACTGTGCAGTTCAGTCGGTGGGTGCTCCGGGCCCCTGAGGCCCCACAGCACTGTCCAGTGCCACGTCTCAGCAGCTGCTTTGGCCTTGTTGTCACAGGGGAAGGAGAGCGGCCGGTCTTGATTCAGTAATTAAATGCCCTAGCTCAGAAGAGACAGGTATTGTTTTTGCTCAGAACTTGTTTAAACAAAATTGTTTTTAAATCACCGTTTGCATGTAATGCTATTTTGTGTATTTCAGGTGTATAGCACGGAGGTTAGTACTTTACAAAGTACTCCCCCCCAATATTTTAAATACCCGATGGCACCTTACAGAGTTAAATGTTATCGGCTATATTACCTACGCTCTACTTTATAATTCTGTAACTATTTTGGAACTACCAATTTGTAGTTCTTAATTCCTTCACTTTTCACCTTGCACCCCTCCCCCACATTCCATTCCCCTATTCTTCCTCCTTATGTTCTGGCTGAACTTCTTGACCTGAACAAGTTTAGGGAGGTAGGAAAATCGAATTTTCTGGCATGTATTCAGAAAGAGAGGATAGCAAGATATGCGCAAGCACTAGATGCCAAGACCCTCGAAAACCTCTAGCACAGCTCTCAGAAAGGTACATAATGTGAAAGAAATTTAGGTCTTGTGAATTTGTGCTAACGTCTTTCTCTCTTGAAGAAATCACAAAACAAACAAAATCAAACCAGTCTTTGATTTAGTGTTGATATTTAAACAATGAATTTATAAATGCATCTTTTTCTAAATACTTGCACAAGAAAAGTGTATTTTGAAAAGATTTTTAAAAAAGTATTGCACTGTTGTATAACAGCAAATTAGATAAGGACAGTTTAGCTTGCAGAATCAGAAACATTGCTATGGTGAATTCATGGACAAAGTGTTGGATCATTAATTCAGTGGAAGATTTGACAATTGTCCAAAGAAGGTATGGAATTTGTTTTCACATTTTGATGAGACTAGTCAATTACAGGTTGCTTGGTGTCATTGAATTTACCAGATTATATTTCTCAAATTATACCTTTAAAAACCTGGGGAAAAATGTGGAAACCCTTGAAATACTGCCTGAAAGATCTTAGAATCTCTTTCAAAATTGGCTCTTTCTCCCCTTTCAGCCTTTTTTCTATATAAAGTAAGAGTGAGAAAAATTCTAAAAGCAGAGTTGGATCTTTTTCTCCCAGCAGAAATATAGAAATTCTTTTTCTGAGAGAGAACACTCCCATAGATTGCACGTTTAGTCTAGTTATTCTACTTTTTTTTAAGTACAATGTGCCTTTACAAAGTTTTGGTTATATTTGCTGAGTGAAATGAGATTTTTGCTTTTAGAGTCCCTGATTTTCACCGTATTTTTTGGTCCTACACACATCCGATGCCTTTGACTGCATTATTTTCAATAGTGTGTTTTCAAAACGGTCTCAAGTGGCAACTGTGTTGTTGACCTTTCAGGCAGCTGCAGTGTATCTCTTTAGCTGAGATAGATTCTGAAACTTACTAATAATAAGGTGTCAGGAAAATTATTTGTACTGCATTTCCTTGTGGGTGACCCTGTGAATGGGGAGGTGTGAGTGCAGCGTCCTGTCCCTGGCTGCACTGGGCCGCAACAGCGCCCATTGGTGCTCTCCCATCTCAGTTAGTTCTTCTTCTGGGGTGGTGGGAGGCCTGAATCACCTGAGAGGTTAAGATCTATAATAGAAATAACAGATCCAAATAGCTCTAAAATATTTTAACATTTAAACAATACTGGCTCTGACTGGCTCTTTCTTCTTGGTATTTCCATTTATACTTGTGTAGCGAGGAGACGTATACATGGTGCCAAAGACAGACTTCCTTAAAGAGGAAATCAATTTAAAGCAGGATCTAAACCCTTGTAAAGAGAAGAGGCTGACTTCTACACACTCAGATCTAGTTTTGAACATTTAGACAATTAAGAACATACTCACTGGTTCGATTCCCAGTCAGGACACATAACCAGATTGCAAGCCAGGACTCTAGCCAGGTCCATAGCTAGAGGCAGGTGAAAGGCAACCATACATAAACATTTCTCTCTCCCTCCTCCCTCCCTGCCCTTCTCTCTAAAAATAATGAATAAAATCTAGCCCCTCTCTCCCTCTCTCTCTCCCTCTCTCCATTTCCCAGTCTCCCCTTCTCAAGAGAAAAAAAAATAAAAATAATGAATAAAATCTAAAAAAACAGAGAACACACTCAAGTAGTTGTCAAGTAGTTTATTTTCCCAAGTGGTTCCCGTTTCACCTATTAATACACAAAGTATCTCCTGTCTGCCATCAGTTGTGTGCCTATTTGGTTCTGGGATCAGCTGTCACAATGCTTAGGGTTGAATGGTGTCTTGGTCCTTTCCCTGGAAGTGTTCAGATGAGATTTCTATGTCAGATGGGCAGAGTAAGCAAACTGAGCTTTCTTTACCTGGTAGTATATTGACCCTCAAATGAGGAACAATAGGTACATGAACCTGTGTTCATGGCAGGCACACTGAGTACTTCATATATTGCGTTGTTTAATTCTTCCATAATCCAGTGAGGTAACACATGAAATTAGACAAGAAGGTGGGTTCCCTTGGCTCTTGAATCAAGCCAGGATTTCAACTCAGGCACCCAGAAGGCTTGGAACCTCATGCTTTGAAATGCTGGTCTGTGGCTGCCCTTCAGTGCAGGGAGAAGTCGCCCTGGATACAAAAGTGCATGAGCACACACACACACACACACACACACACACACACACAGACACACACACACCCCATACTCACTCTACGAGACACAGCACCAACCCACATTCATTCTTTCTTGTCCTCTTCTCCACTTGCCTCCCATCCCCTCTGCCCATGTGTTATAAGACATATGACTACACCTTCCTGACAACTGAACACATGTCAGTGCCTACAGCTGTTTTTAGACCAAATCATGGGACCAGAGGATGGAAGTCCAGCCTGGTTGCTTCTCAAGTTTTGATTCCCGTGTTTTGGGTTCCTTTGTCCCTACATTCAGCTGCTGCAATCTTTACATTGATGATCTGTCCCTCTGAAATGAAAACTTCTGCTTAAAACAAGGGCTCTGAGTCTCCTTAAGTTTCTCATATTTAGGTTCGCCTCTTTCCCTAAGGAGAGCTCAAATAGTTGGGGTCAGTAATCAACATTTGAGTCTCATGGACGAAATAGGCAGAATGTAAACAGACTTCTCCGGCAGACACCATTGGCATGAGCAGGGACAGAGGAACGCAAGGCTTTTCCAGGGGGTGAAATGCATGGAAACACACAGCTGGATCTCTGCAACTCTGGACTTCCCCACTTCCCCTGATAAAAGCAAGCAAAACACTGTGCTGACATAGTAATGAATAGATTCCTGGGCATAATTTTTCCCGGATGGCTAAATGTAATTTCCTGATGAAGTCTGTAGGTAAAGCAGTGTTGCATATTTATATTGGGCAATCCTGAGTAAAAAGAATTATTCTGGAAACATGGTGGAGTGGTATTAGGAATACCAGTGTTAACTGGAATGCCACAGGCTGTTGTATTCAGGAAAGAAATGAATCAACATTCTTATTAGAGAACTTGAGATCTCTGACTGTTCATGCTGGGAGGAACTAGTTTTATGTGACTCTGTTATATTTCTTTTTAAAAAACTTTCCTTTAGTTAGTTGCTGCCTCCCCTAGCTAGGAGATTGGGTCATTTATTTTCCTCCTTTCTGGAAAGACTCTTTGAAAGCCTGGGTGGCTGAGAGAGCCTTGAGGACCTCTTTGTCTAGGTATTGGTCCCCTTCTCTTTGGTGTAGTCATGAACTCAGATCTGGGGTTGGCCAGTCCTATCTGACTTCCATTCCAACAGAGTGTCTGTTTAATATACACACAAAGCAACTCTTTTCTAGACCTTCTGATAGTATGAATGGACTATCAGCAGTTAAAATAACAAAGGTGTACATTTTTCCTTTCCATGTTAAAAAATCTAGCACACAGAAAGGTGCTCTGTAAGATTTTGTTCATTTGAAACCTGCCAATTCTCCATGCTTTTAAAATCCAGTAGTGACTACAGGCTCTCGTGTTCAGCCTTGCAAAGTTAGCCTTGTTACATATTGTAAAATTGTACAACCCAGGGTTTGATTACTTAAAAAAAGGTGTATGAGCCATTTGTTCCTTCCATTTTTCACTGTTAAGTAGCTTGCATTCCAACTTTGGTAAGGTATTCTTTTCCTATTTACTATGAAATATTCTGGTCCCATAAATAGCTTTCTGTTTTTCTAAAACTGGAGTGCTACTAATGAATGAGCCTGTTTTCTTTTAAATTGTGAAATTTTCTTCGTAGCTTTTCATAGTCTCTTCATTACATCATGGGAACATGCCTCTGACTGGTTTGTTTTCAGCAGAGGGAGATTGTCACAGTTTCCTTGATAAAATGTTTATGGGTTTTAGAGGTTTATGAATCAGCAGTAAATATTTGCTCTGGGTTTATGAGACCTCTACTCATAAACATCGTGTGTGTTTATCTATTGCTCATTGAAATGTCTTTAGAGAATTGGCTGCATAGGGCATATGCCATGGAGGATGTGTTAATAAATTTCAGATTTGAAAAGGCTGTATTGTGAGGAACTCTACATTTTGAATCGGATTTTACTGCCAGAACTGCACACTTCAAGTTATCAGTTGCTGGGCATAAAGCTTTTAAAATGTTTTTAGTCCCACTGGAGGTGTGACTTTCGGAGTGCTTATTGAAAGTATCTTCTAAACAGCAGAGAGGACCAGCTTTCTTTAGCACGTACTTGGTGACACACACTCAGGTGTCATGCTGCCTTTTCCTCTCTTGGTTAAGGTGAACGAATGGAGGAATGAATACCTGAGTGATATTAAAGGCGTTTATTGCCTTTAATATTGGAGATTGGAAACATAGCTTGTCATGAATTAAAATTTGTGGACACAAAACTTTTTGGTACATGCTAACAGCCTAGGTTAGAATTTTATGAACTGTAAAGAGCTTCGAGCAACCGTCTCAGTGGAAGTTGAGAAAGTGAGGCTGTGGTCTTACTCTCACCACTTCTCAGGGTGCCCTCCCCTTGTGTCTCTCCCAACATTCTGCTTCACCCAGGGGCTGAAGGCCCTTTTATCAGAAATGTTCCTTGAACAAAGCCAGTGAGCGGGTCCTGCAACCTCCAGCTAACAAGAATGCTGGGTGGTTTCCAGCCACTAAGACACAGTTGAGGCAAATAAACACCAAGAAAAAGCAGGCACATTCTGGGAAACACAAGTGGGTGTTGCCCAACAGCTCTGCCCACAATTCTTTTGGTCCAAACAACACTGGACATTGATAACCAAGTTTGTTTTTTGATCCACTAGCCAGAGGCATCACAACACATTTGTCCAGGTGACCTGGTGCAGTATATGTTGGTAGCTTTTCATTTTCTTGGACTTTTGCTTGTAAACCGCTTCATGGGAGTAAAATTTGAGGAGGTAGCTTTAAACAACTTTGACATAGAAGACAAAATAGAAGCTAACTGCCTTTCAACTTAGTATCTTCTGACTTTATAAAGCTTATTTTCTTTTTACATTTTCATTTTCTGAGACTAGGCAGTGGATCACAAGAAAATTATTTTTCCAATTTCTAATTTAAAAATCTTTAGTAGGAACATGTAATGATAACCTCCAAGAATAAGACTTTTTTCTTAGACCCTCCTGTTACACATGTCTCTGGCCCACCTGCCAAGTACTTGTTCTGGCCAGTGAACTAGCTTCTTGCTAATAGAAAATACATTGAACATTACTGCAAGAAGAGAATCTAAACCTTTGAAGCTATTACTTACCTGCATGTTTGGACAACCCTTACTGCTATCTGTTCATTTATGATAGTCTTGCAAATTGGTTCAAGTAATATTTATACCTAATTCTTTCCATTTGAAATCGTGATGTAACATTTATGTTATCTGTACTATGCTTTTAAAAAGAGTCATTTGGTGTTTTTCAATGACACAGATTATCTCTTTCACATACAGTCTTGAATGTTTGGGAAAGTACTTAATTTTCTTCAGAGCTAAAAGAGAGATTGTTTTAAGAGCCATGTTCATTTAATTGTATTTCTCTTCAGTCACTGTAACTGGAGAAACTCTTGTCCTCTTGGTTTCTGCTGGTGCGCCTTGCTCTGAGAGTTCTGTTATGGCAGAAGGCAGGACAGCAGACACTGGACTGGGTGGGTGTCAGGGGTCTGTCTCACAGTTGATCAGTTTTCTGTCCCTAACTTGCTGAGTGGCCTTACCCACTTGAACAATCTCTCTGGGCTTCAATTTTTTCCCCCTTACAATGGCATCAGTGCTTTCTAAAGCTCCTTCTGGCACTAACAGTCTGTGCTATTATTTTATAATCCCCAGCTGTAGTACACAGCCAGGGGACAAAGGTGCTAATGTGCCCTATATATCGGTGCTTATTCAGCACCTGATGGTTTTTCTTCACCTTGTCCTCCAGTCTCCCCAAAGAATGGTGTGTCCATAATGACCAGTTCCTAACTAATGAACTAAACTAGCATGTAGCAATTATGCCATGAGACAAATCTCATTTCGTTTGCCTAAGAGCACTTCACATTATCCTTGATTTTGTTAGGGTATCCAAGCAGAATGTCTTTAGCGTTTCCTTTCTTTCGTCACCTGTCCCTAAAATCAGCAAACTAAAGCTATGTAACGAATTTGACAGTATCTTCTGAAACCACTGAATCTGTTTGTGTCTTGCATTAAGGATTCTGGTCTTCCTTGGAGGCCAGTATCTTTCCACTCTTCACTGTAGTATTGATATTCTTATGCTTTTTGTTTCTTTGGTTGTGGTCTTTCAACAGAAGAAGGTTCAAGCCTGGAGGAAATTGGCTTTAACTGGGGGGAATACTTGGAAGAAATGGGTGCCAGTGCAGCTCCTCACACGTCATTCAAACACGTATGTACCCTTCCTTCTCTTTTCTGGTCTGCATTTGGAGTGTGGGAAGGGAACCTGCAGAGAGATGCCAGACATATAGGAAATAGGGAGTGAGTAGGGAAGGGAAATTCAGCCAGGATTTCTTAGAAATGAAGAAGAGATAGGGAAAGTTTGTTTGCTTTTCATAGAGAGCTGCAGGTAAGGTGGACTTGGCTTTTACCATTTATCTCACCTGACACAGGTCTGGGTCCATGGTGGGCGCTCAGTAGGTGAGAAACAGTGTGTAGTTTTAACCTCATCTCTACCTCAGGCTGCCAAATTTGACAGATGTGGCTTTTGCACGTGGCTGGAGACAGGTAAGGTTGACTAGAATAAACAAAAGCCAGCCAACTAGGCAAGTAGGTGTAGTGTGTAATGTGTTCTTATGAGGTGTAATGGCTGTATATTTTTATTATGGATTGATGTTTTTATTTTGAAAGGATACATAAAATTTTTATAGTCTTTTGTGGGTAGATGAGTCAAATTAGAGGAAATATAATAAATAGAAAACATTTGGATCAAGTATAAAGAAAAATCATTCTTTACAATGATGTCTTTGGATAATGCAAATCGCTTGCCCAGCCGAGTGCAAGTCCCAGGAAATTAAAAAACAGAGCTTTTTTTCAGGTTTTTGCTTCTACTTGAGATATTGCCAGTATGTTGTTAGCAAGGAAAAGACTAAACTCTCAGGGCCTAAGTTTTTGGCATTACTGCTGCTTTACTGGAAAGGAAAATTTAATTCTGAGAAACATTTTTTTCTCCTACTGGACCCAAGGCAAAGATTCAGCCTGAGTGTCATTAACAAATTGGGGCATTTTCTCAACCTGTTCTTGTTTTTGGCTCTCTTGCTGAATGAGCAAGCCAGAACTTTGATTTTTTATTTTAATACAACATTTTATTATTTTTGGAGATGAAGTGTTCTTTTGAAAAAGAATTTAAAGCCTTATTAAATTTGTGTGACCTTATAAAAGTAGATTATATTCCCAACCCTCTTTTTATACTGACATTCATAATGTTATAATCACTAGTTTATTATGAACACGGTTTAGGCCATTTAGTGAAACCAAGCGGTAAATATTAAAACATAACAGAACTACAGCTCACCTGGCATAGACTGACCTAGGCTCTGGTCCTGCACAGTTTCTTAGGATTCTTGGGTGACTTAGGTTCCTTGAGGCAGTTTAAGAAAAAGATATTGATTGACAATTTTTTCCTTTTCTTTTTCACTGATAAATTACCACTATCTCTCCATCTGGAGTAATTCCAGTGCTCTTTAAGTTAGTCACTTCTCCTACCTTCCTTTTAATCACAATAGTTCATGAAGCAGATGCCTCCAGGCCTGTGTGCCAGGGGTCAAGGAAAAGTATCATTGGCCCAGTGAAGGAGCCATTTGTAATGCCATCATCTCTTAAGCATCTGCTATTCCTGGACATCAGATTCTTTAGCATTGGAATGTCTGCCAGGCTGAAAAACTTTTTTAAGGAGGAGGGCTGGTAAATATAAACAGGCTACAATCCATTAATAAAAAAAAAAAGAAAATCCCTCCATGGTTTTACTGCTCATGAAGTTGCCATCAGCCACCTGGAGCTTTTGTGCCCATGGGAAGAGTGTTTTCGAAGTTGGGATGTACTGTAAGTGCAGAACACACACTGGAGGTTTCACTGGAAAAGGAGAATGCAGAAGATCTTATTAATACCTTTTGTGCAGATCATATCTTGAAATGATGATATTTGGGTTAAAGAAAATATTAAAATTAATTATCTGTTGTATCTGTTTAATGTGGCTGCTAGGAAATTCGTTGTCACTTTGGTGACTTGCGTTATATTTTTCTTAGTGCTTTTCAAGAGCAATAGAAATCTGTGTTCATGTGCTGTGCTTTTAAACAATTCTCATAGTCTTCTGGATGTATGTGTCTAATACATTAATGGGTTTCCTGTGTTTCCGGTTCCTTAAGGTTGAAATCAGCATTCAGAGCAACTTCCAGCCCGGGATGAAATTGGAAGTGGCCAATAAAAACAACCCGGGCACATACTGGGTGGCCACCGTTATCACTACTTGTGGGCAGCTGCTGCTTCTGCGCTACTGTGGATATGGAGAGGACCGCCGGGCCGACTTCTGGTGTGATGTGGTGACAGCTGATCTGCACCCTGTAGGCTGGTGCACTCAAAACAACAAGGCTCTGATGCCCCCGGATGGTAAGCTCCCTGCTGGCCCATGATTCCGAGACTTTGGGTTTATTAGCCATCCTTATTCATGATGCTTTCAGGGAAGATCTTGCAGAGATTCCATAACCCATTTAGCAAGAAGGTCTAAGCACCTTGAAGATTGCTTCCTGAGTTTCATTAGCTTGAGGGTGCCAGAGGGAGAGGGAACTTGGGTGTATTTTTGGGTGCCCAAACTTATTCTGACAACAGAACTAACCATGGCCTTTAGGAGACAAAAGCTCTGGAGCCTGATTTTGGAGGTAGCAAAGGAAGCTGAAGGGAGGCTGACTGAGACCAAGGTCTTATCTTCCATTGATGATAGATTATGTTGTTTTTCTTTTGCTTTGGAGACTTGATGTTTTGTACAATGCTGTAGGGCATCAGAAATGGGTCTCTGGGAGTTTTAATCTGTCTTGCTGTAGGGAGACTGTCAAGGTGTGATGCATGTAGAAAACCAAACAGATGAGGAGACATGACAGAACTCTCAAGAGAATTGTCAGAGCTTGCGTAGATAAGATCCATTCAGTTGCTAGAAAACCAAGGCTGTTTTCCTCCCCAGGGCACATATGGTAATGTCTGGAAGGTTGTTGACTGTGAGAGGGAAAGAGGGGGAGAGCTCCTGGCATCTGGTGGGAGGAGACTGGGATGTTGCTAAACATCCTACAATGCAGAGGACATCTCCCCCAACAAAGAATTACTGGCCTCAAGCTGTCAAAGTTGAGAAACCCTGCTGTAAAAGAACAGGGAAGCATATTGCAAATATTTCAACCTCAACACCCTATCCTCTGTGTTTCATTATATGATGATGGCAGCAGTTACACTCGAAGACTTTTGATGCTAATTCTCAAGCATGTATGATGTCCTCGTAGCATCTGTCTGCCACTTTTAGCTTTGAATGAGTATTTTTATTTCAAAGTTACACAGTTTTGGAGCTGAAATCCAAGGTTCATTGTGTCCAACATATTCACAATTGCTTTCCCCTTTCAGAACATTTGAAATTTTAAGTTCTCATATATGACTTTTCTGATAAGTGGGAATGGTTGATAGTTTTGTTTTGTTTTGTTTTACTACCTTTTTTGTATGTAATTGAGAACCTGCTCAACAGTGGGGTCATAATAAATGCATGGAGTTTTGAGTTGCATTTATGGGGCATGTGTAAGGATTGAATTCATTGCCCTGGCCTTAGCTAACATGTTGACCCTTAATTTGTCAGAAGCGAGAAGGGCCCTTCTTTCTTCTTGCTTTGGGTCTTTGCATCTACTCTCTCCTCTGTCTAGAACCCCACCCTTACCTCTTCCTCCTTTAGCTGGCAGCTTATTTGATCACTTCCTCAGACAGTGGTGTTGATCATGCTTGCAAGTGTGTCCCTAGTTCAGTAGGTTGTGCAACCATAATCACTGTCTAATTCTAGAGCATTTCCATCACTTGGTAAATAAACCCTGTAACCATTCACAGTAACTCCCCATCCCTCCCCTCGCCCCCCTCCCCCTCCCGCAGGCCCTCACAGTAATTACTTACGCTACCTTCTGTTTCTATAGACTTGTTTATTCTGGGCATTTCTCACAAATGGAATCATACAGTATGTGGTCTTTTGTGTTTGGTTTCTTTTACTCAGCATATTTTATTCCAAGACTCATTCATGTTGTAGCACATATCAAGACTTTACTCCTTTTTATAGCAGGATCATATTCCATCATATGGATAGATCACATTTCATTTATTCATTTGCCCATTGATGCACTTCTGGGTGCAACTGTACTTAGAATTGTGTGGTTCTTTGAATATTTGAATAGAGGACTTATCCATTCCCCTCTCCCCTCAACACACACTGTATTAGTTGTGCCTTTGTACAAGTATGACTCTCTATTCTAACATCTGTTGAGGAATGCTTTCCATGTGAGTGCTGAAGAATGGTTGTTATTGTGTGAGGTTTTATTTATTTACCCTTACCCAAGGAGATTTTTAAAATTTAGACAGGGTCAGGGAGGGGATTGATGACATCGATCTGAGAGAGGAATATTGATTGGTTGCATTTTTGCATACACCCTGACAAGGGATCAAATCTACAACCTGCATATGCGCTTTGACTGGGAGTGAAACACACAACTTGTTGGTCTTACAGGATGATGTTTCAATAAATTGAACTACCCTGGCCAGGGCCAGGAGACTTTATTTTTAGTTCCTGTTCTAGTTCTGCAAGAGCCAATAGTTGGATGAACACGATATCATAACGCCTTTGGTAATGCGTGCTTCTCTTAGTCCCAGGTGCAGCTTAAGTTGTGCCATTAGTGACATTTTAATTAATTTATTTTTACATTTTTTACAAAATTTAGTCCATTCTTGATAAGTATAAGTACAATGCTCTACAGCAGATCTCTGGATCTTTTCATCCTGCATAACTGAAACTTTATACTTAATGAACAATAATTCCCCATGATCACCACCATTGTCACCACGATTCTACTCTCTGCTTGTATGAGTTTCTGGTGCCTCAAATAAGTAGAACCATGCAGTATTTGTTCTTTGATGACTGGCTTATTTCATTTAACATAATGTTCTCAAGGTTCCTCCACATGGTAGCATGTGGCAGGATTTTCTTCTTTTTAAAGGCTGAATAATATTCCATTTGGCCTTGATTTAAAATAGCCACTGAGGTGAGAAGACATCATATACAATTATTTAATTCACCTATGCTTTCTGATGTCATAGAGTAAACCAGTCTTGACGGATGAATTGTCCTGATGGATATTGTGAAAATAGCAATCTTAGTTAGAAAATTAGAGTAACACTCATTTGCCCGGCTCTACACACAAAGGCCACATAGATATGGCCACACACACTCAGGAGGGTACAGACAGACACATGGTAATTCTAGGGAGCAGATACACACTTGGAGGCACCGTGAGAGGGGGACACGGAAGGGGATTGAGAGAATGGTCCCCAGGCCTGGCTGCAACCTTGCCTTTCCCTGCCCCTGCTTACCTCATTCAGGCATGACTCACTCTTCAAGTGTGACACTAGTAGCTAAATGCCCTTGGGAAGGATGTAAGATGGTTTCACTCTGTAGATTATTTAGTGAATAGTTTTAGAGGGAAGTTCCAGGGTACTGAATTTTAACACTGTAAGAGCTATGGAGTTCACTGGGTAAAAATCCATGCTGTTGCTTGAGATAGCGGGCATAGTTTGTTAATCAATTCTTCTTTCTCACTTGGAGGAAAAACGTGACCACATTCACAGTTTCAGAAACACTGTCAAGCATGTATCCTACAGATTTCGTGTTATTAGACAAGACACAGACACACTTAAAATGACAAATTCAGAGTGACAAGTGGGAAAACCCTGTACAGAAGGAAACCACTAATGTGACTGGAAGATTGGATGGCTCTTCACATGACAAGAATTTATGCTAATTTTGAGAATTTCTCCATTGTTCATTTTTAAAGAACTTTAAAAAAATTTCGTAGGTAGTCAATATGCTTTGGAAATCTTCAGTGCTGAGAACAAAGTCAGGAAATAGCAGGTTCAAGGGGCAAAAGGTTTTATTGATTGCTGTAGTACAGGATAATTATTGCTTTGTAGCCAGACAGCACTTGTTCCTCTGGGAATTGTAGAATCTATTTTTGAACAAGGATTCTTGTTTCTGTGGTTTTCTGTTTTACAGAGCTAATATGATTGTAAATTCTGCAAATGTACCTAGTTGATCTTCCTGGTGGCTAAACTTGAAAAGGCATCATGGAATATGATTTCAAGTTTGAGCAATCGGTGACACATAATGTTTTTGTTTGGAGTGTTCTGTGGTGGTAGAGAGATTTCTTGCTGAGCTCAGAAATCGGGGTGGGAGGTTTGTATAAATGAGGAGCATGGCAGTTGGAGCCAGGACTTGCGGCTCTTAACCTTGCCTCTGCCATTAATTTAGCTACATGGCTGAGTTCCCCTCAATTTTTGCATCTTTGAAGCCAAGAGGTTAGCATACTGTAGTCTCTTAAGGAGCCCTCCACTCTGATATGCCGTGGTTTGTGATCCTTGTCAAGGAAAGGAGGAGGAAAAATATGGTACTTCCCTATCATATGCACTAACAGTGGAATTGGTTTGGGAATTTGGGTTTCTGGAAATCTAACCTAGGCATCTGTATGAAGCACAGAAGTTCCTAGGTTACTGTTGGAGATGATGAAGTTTCAGTGGATTGAAGGATAAACTAAGTTGGGAAGGGTCACCAGCAATGGATAGAATTCTGTTTCTCTGTGGAACCTGGAGAACCAGCAGTAATCTTACCTGAGTGAGAAAGATCAGTGCAAGTGGAGTTGAGTCATTTGGTATGTTCATGACAGCTTTGAAACATGGTAGAGCTGAGCGGCATGATGGGGCCTGTGGTGATGTGGGCAGAAGGGAGAGGGTTGCCTTACCTGGTC
Source organism: Noctilio leporinus (assembly GCA_004026585.1). Classification (NCBI taxonomy): domain Eukaryota; kingdom Metazoa; phylum Chordata; class Mammalia; order Chiroptera; family Noctilionidae; genus Noctilio; species Noctilio leporinus. The sequence continues at coordinate 21,030 of PVIW01001631.1, read as the reverse complement.
AGATGAAGGTTGCAGCGCCCAAGATCTTTCAGGATGTTTGGGATGGGCCAAAGTTGTCTTATATCTTCTGAAATCTCCACATTGAGAGGTACTCATTTTATTATTTTCAAAGATAGTTTTACTAAGCATGTAACATTCTTTATAGTCCCATGTTTTCCTTCCTTGCTCCTTCAAATGAACTTCATCTTTGAATTAGCACAAACTGTCATTATTACTTTAAATGTTATGAGAGGGAAACAGCATGGCAACAGACAGAACGCCACTAACAAGGACATGTTTGGAGAGACCTGGGGTTAGTGGCCAATTGGTTCTTCCAAGAGCAGGGTTCCTGCTCCTGAGCTCATCGGCATTCACCTTTCATATTAAAAGTATTAAGGAACACACAGCATTAAAGCACCACCAAGTGCAGTGGAGGATTAGCCCTTGTTAGGGTTGCAAAATGTAAAACGTTCTGGCTTAGTAAATCAATAAGGCTTGGTTTATTCATAAGCTCATGCAAAGCTCGCAAAGACAGCTGACAAATAATCGTTGTTTATGGTGATCACGTAAGAAAGTCATTTAATCCAGTGATTGTCGCACTGCCATTTATTGAGAAGGAGCAGCAATAGCTCTTGATGTCTGGGGTTAGGGAGCTCTGGATTTCCAGCAGGTGTCCGCTGAGCCCCTGAGAGGAATGCTGTCGGGTTGCAGGTAAATGTGTGACAAATACCTGTCCGAGGAAACTGCTTGACTTACCCACTGAAAAGTATATTTATGTGTGCTTCCCACTGTTGCAGTAAAAGTATTCCTAGGTGGCCTAGGAATCGTCACTAATTTTTATTTTCCCCATTATGAAAATTCTTATAATTTGAATTGCAAACTCTGCAGTCTTGCCAGAATGACTCTTACTTACCATTCAGAGTTCAATCAAAATTACTGGAGTTAGTTATTATATAACTTAATTTGAATAAAGGGATGTTTATTCATGAAGCGTTAGGGAAAAGTGTGAATATGGCCTTATGCTGTGGGAGTAGATCCTGCCAGGTTCCGAAGCCTGGTCCAGGACTGCTGTTTTTACTGTAATTGATTGTAAAGTAAGAGATGTGGGCAGGTGGTGTTCAGGACTAGAAAGGGATCGGATGGCACCATGTTCCAGTCCATAACCATTGTTTAATTGCAAACTCTGAGGAGAATTTGATTGTGTTATTTGAGACTACCCGTGTTTACAATTCATTTTTTATTGTTTAACGTGATGTTTTGGTAATACTACAGGAACCTACACAATCGCATCGTTTTCCTTTGTGTATTAGTAAGGAAACTAAGTATATATACCAAAACCTCAAAGAGCAAAATAATCCTAAGTGGAGTGGAGGGAAGTATAGGGGCAAACTCACTAAGCTTTAGATAATTTAATGTAGAGAGAAATAACACTGTTATAAGAGAGGGTAGGTTATATTGAGTTGGCCCAAAAGTTCATTTATTTTTTTCCATAAAATAAAAGACACATTTTTCATTTTCAGCAATACCTTTCTTGATTTGAATATTTTGAGTATGTCAGCTATCTCCTGCGTGGTATAACGTTGATTGCTCTTAGTTAATGTCTCGATTTGATCACTAACAACCTGACCTGGTGTACTTGACCGTGGAGCATCCTCCAGTGAGAAATCTCTAACATGACACTTAACAAACCACTTTTGACACGTTTGATCAGTCACAGATATTGCACAAATCTTTTTTGCATTTCAGTTGTGTTTTTGCCTTTCTTGAAATAATAAAACACGGTATGCTTAAAATGTTTACTTTCTTCCATCTTCAATATTAAAATAGCTACACAAAAATTCACCAATTGATGTTTTTTTAAATGCATGCTGATATGACAGCTGTCACAATACAACCTAACAATTGTTTAGAGTGAAATTAAAGATAGCTAAGCACTACTAAAGCCATCATACAAAAAAACTAAACCAACTTTTTGGCCAACCCAATACTTCATAAGTATGACAGCCAATAACTAAAAGTCAGATATAAAAAGTGAGTTAGTATCCTGTTGTTAAAAAGTCATTTTTGATAATGGTGCGTAAAAGAAGGAATATTCGGGTAGAAAGTAGAGTGATCCTCTTTCTCCAGGTGAAGAGCCTGTGTATAGATTCATCATGGTGTAGAGACCAGGGTGGACTTGGTTTGCAGACATATGGATGTGTTTGTATGTATGATAAACATATGCCTATGTATGTGTATGTGAGCACGTGTAAACATGTATGTGGTTGCATGTGTGAGCATGTGTGTTTGTATTTGCGGACATGTCTGTGCATTTGTTTGCATGGATGAGCATGTGTGTGTTTATATGTTTGCATGAACCTGTTGTGTGTATGTCTGTTTTGATCTAACCAGTATTTTGAAATAATTTTGGTATTTACCATTGACAAATCACTTCATTTAAAAGCCTAGGTTAGCCCTCCGTGGATTGAGTGCTGGCCTAGGAACCAAAAGGTTGTTATTTTGATTCCCAGTCAGGGCACATGCCTGGGCTGTGGGCAAGGTCCCCAGTTGGGGGTGAGCGAGAGGCAACCACACATTAATGCTTCTCTCCCTCTCTTTCTCCCTCCCTTCTCCTCTTTCTAAAAATAAATAAACGGTATCTTTGAAAGAATTTTTATAAAGCCTCGAATATTTTCATCTCTTGAAAACTTAGATGATGCAGACACATTGGGCCTGCATTCCACAGGGAGCCCTTCGTGGAGCACTTGCCTTTTCAAGTGGCCATTTGCTTGCTCTCCAGACCTTCTGTTCCCTGCTTGGGCCTTCTCATCTGCGCGGGCCGCTTGGGCATCCAGGCTAGTGTGGCAGTGTTGGGGGTGTGGAGCAGGGGAGCCACACATGTGCTTGCGCAGCCTCTGAGTGTGAGACCTCAAATTTCCTACAACACCAGTTGAACCAGTATTGTTAAGGTTTCCTTCAGCTTAAAAATGCTGTCTATTAAAGAATTCAAAGAGCAATGAATGAGACTTAGAAAAAGCCCTGAATAAATGCACTCTATCAACAGAACCATAAGAAAATGTGAGTTTTTTAAAAAGTCTATGAAAAGAAAAAAGAACAAAAACAAAGACCAAAAAGATGAAGGCAGACTAACTGGTTCTCTTATAAATGAAAATCCTTTGTACAGGTGGTGATGTACAACTATTTGTTTATGAGTTAAAAAGTTACAGCCTTTTCTCTTATAAAATCCCTGTTTGGTATTTGTATCTTTCTTTTGAAACTCATTTTATTTTATATATCCCTTTATCATTTTCTTGCCCAGCATATAAATGAATCATGAATTTTAGCATGTTTGTGTTATGGCTCTCGAATTAAACACAGTTTCTTTCACACACCAGATAGTTTTATTGTGTGATTACTATGTGCCAAGTAACTAAATTTAACCCTACGACAACTTTGTAAACTTGCCAGTAATATTCTTGTTTTACATTTGAAAAAATGTGGCTTGGGAAGGGTAAATACTTATCTCCAGGTCAGTCAGCTTAAAGTAGATTTTTAAAAAAGATTTTATTTATTATTTTTAGAGAAAAGGGCAGGGAAGGAGGAAGGAAGGGGGAGAAACATCAACCTATGGTTGCCTTTCACCTGCTTCCAGCTACGGATCTGGTTAGAGACCTGGCTTGCAACCTGGTTATGTGCCCTGACTGGGAATCGAACCAGCAACCTTTGGGTTCTCAGGCCGGCAGCAATTCACTGAGCCACCAACCAGGGCTTTGATGTAGATTTTAAGCTAAGGGTAAAATTTCTGCCCAGTTTTGAAATCTATGCTTTGAAAATAGCAGGGGTCAGTAAATATTTGTTTATTGATTTCGTGTGTCAATGAAGACTTTAGAATGTTCAGACTTGAAATATTGGAAATATATCACTAAGAAAAATTGTAGAATTTGGCTTCTTATGATTTTTAAGAAGAGGGTGGAAAGTTACTTGTCCAGAATGTTTTCCATTTTGTTGGTTTTGGAGGCAAATAAATGGAAGAGATTTGGTCTGCAGCTTCCTTGACAAATGGTAATCATGAGATTATGTAAAGTTATGTAAATTGAATCAGATGCTATTTGGGTTTTTCTGTACTACATGAAAACTGTAAGCACAAAGCAGTACTATAAGATTTTCCTTTTTGGTGTTAGTCATAAATGAATTTATTTTCTCTTCTTAATCCAGCAGCATGTGTACTTTAAATCAAGCATGTGTTTAATTCTGTGCGAAAAGTGGGAGTGAGTGAGTTCTCTGGGTTCTTGGTCTCTTATCTCTTTTCCTCATTGATAATCCTTCCTCTCCTTAACTGGCAGAGTCCCTTCTCATCTGTCTGCTTTCCTCCCTTCTGCCCCCACTTCCCTATCTAGAGATACTAGCCTGGCTGCTCCCCACTTGGCTCAAGTGATGATGGCCTTGTGTTCAGGGGGGCTCAGCTCCCATCAGCTCCAGTTCTTGTTGAGTCATGGACTCTTTTAAACATTAAAAAAATTGTTTATGCTATTACAGTTGTTTCAATTTCCCCCCCTTTGCTCCCCTTCCCCAATCCCCCCTTTTAAATCCTCACTGGAGGATAAGTTTATTGAGAGAGAGACACACACAGAGAGAGAGAGAGAGAGAGAGAGAGAGTCATTGGCGTGAGAGAGAATCATCGATTGGTCAGTTGGTTACCTCTAGCATGTGCCCTGGTCGGTGATTCAACCCACAACCTTTTGGTACACAGGACAATGCTCCAACCAACGGAGCCGCCCAGCCAGGGTTGTTTGGATACTTTAAATAAATAACACAAATGGATGATTCTTGTAGAACCTGTGAGAGAATCCTGGAGACACTTTTGCACAGACAGGCCTTCCTTGGCACAGCTTGCCCTTTCTTGGACTTCTGCTGTTTCTGGCTCTGACCCTGACTTCTTGACCTCCCTTGTTTTTCCACCTTGAGTCAAGAGCCCTTAGTGCCATCTGTCCACTCTCCATCACAGCTCTGACTGTCCTCTAGCCTACTGGACTGGTGAGCTTCTTCCACTTCTCTTCTTATCTGGGTTTTTGAACAAACCTTGACTTCCTGTTGCTTCTTACTGTCTTCTACCTAGCTGCAGGTTTCAGGTCTATGCCTCTATTCTAGGGCAGTGCTAACTGACCATTCAGGGTCATGTTTTCGTTCCAGGGGCATGCTTTGATTTCCAAGTCTATGCTTGTGTTCAAGGCCGTGCCTCTATTCCACGGCTTTGTTTTTGTCCAGGGCCATGCCAACTGTCCAGGGTGGGCCTTCTTTCTACAGAGTCACACTGCCCCTCTAGGGTCCTGCTTCTGTTCTGTGCATAATCTTCAACAGTTATGTATTGTAACTGAGGAATATATTACAGTATTAAGCAAAATTCACATGACATATATGAAGTGTCATACTGATTTTTCACATTAGCAACTGGATAGATGTTGAATGCTAGGACTGTGGATAATTTTATTGCAATACACACATTTAATAAGATTAAAATCTCAAGCCCTGGCTGGGTGGTTCAGTTGGTTGGAACATTATCCCAAATACCACAAGTTTGCAGGTTTGCTTACTGATCAGGGCACATGCTTAGATTGCGGATTTGATACCATTTGGTTTCCCCTTCTTCTCTCTCATTCTCTTGCTCCCTCCCTCCCTCTACCCTCTCTCTAAAATCAATAACCATATCATCAGGTGAGGATTTAAAAAAAAGATTAAAATCTCAAAAATTTAATATCTAATTTTATTTAAATATTTTAGATAAAAAATTTGATATTCATGAGTTATAATTTGTGATTTTCATGTTAATTTTAGTAATTTAGAATATTTAGAGGAAAAGTAGCTTTTTAAAGACATAAAAATATATAATTTTGATATTTTTCAATTTATATTTTTTAATTAAAAATATCAAAATTATATAGACTGGCTACAATTATGTTTACATTTTAACCTCTTTGATGATTTCTGTGAATAAAATTCAGATTACAGGAAAATCTTAGATTTCTTAAAACTAGATAATGATTTCTTTGAAATGAAAGCAAGCAAAAGAAATTTTATGCAATAAATGTGTAAGAAATTAGAATTATGCAAGTCTTTATTTTATTACTCATCCAAATATTGCTATGCTATCAACAGGACACCCAGGCGCACATCATAGTTACTAATCGTTCTCATTTTGCCTACTTAAAATCATATGTAAAATATAGCTTTTTATGTACTTTTTGATTCTGTCATTGTGAAGCTATATTTATCAGTATAGGAGAATACTTTACTCCGCAACCTGTTCACTTGATAAATAACTAAAATATTTCCATGTACGGTATGTGGACCTACGTTTATACTCTTTCCTGGGTCCTGTACATGTTATGGGTGGGCCTGTTCAAGGTTTTTACATGGGATTTCTCATGTTCCCCACAAATGGACATCTTTCCAAGGTTCAGTGACCTGGTCTATTTAGGGACTCAGTTTCCAGAGCCTCACATTTCTGTCTCTTCCCTGAAATGGACCTTTCCTGTCCTACTTGAGAGAAGAGTGTCACTGTAGCAAGTTGCCGTCAGGACCTTGAACACCAAATATCAGGGTTTTAAGTGGAGCCTCGTTTACTTCAGCTTCACAACAACCTTCCAACCATAACATCATGGAGCAATTTAAGTAGTCCTCCCTAATTCTGCCTCACTATCCATAGTTTCAGTGAATGCACAGTCAGCAGTGGTCTGAAAATATTAAATGGAAAACATCAGAAAGAAAAAAATACATTATGATTTTTAAATTGTGTGCCGTGCTGCACAGTGGGCTGAAATCGTGCCCCTTCCAGCTCCATCATGCCTGGGATGTGACCCAGCCCTTTGTCCAGCATCTGCTTGCTGTACTCACTCCCTGCCTCTTATCACTTGGTAGCTCTCTCATTGATCAGGTCGGTACCAGAGAGAGAGAGAGGGGAGGGGGGGGAGAGGGAGAGAGAGAGAGAGAGAGAGAGACAGACAGACAGACAGACAGCATTTCACAGAACTTTTATTACAGTATATTATTATAGTTGTTCTGTTTTGCTGTTAGCTATTATTATTTATCTCTTACTGTGCTTATTTTATAGATTAAATTTTATCATAAGAAGGTACTTTCAGGAAAAAACATAGTATACCTAGGGTTCAGTACTACCTGTGGTTGCAGGCATTCACTGGAGGTCTTGAAACACAGCCCTCTTGGATAGGGGGACTACTTACTGTACCTTTTATGTTTAATCATCAAGCTTTATAGTGTTGGTTTAGTTTTGATCAAGACTAAAAGTAATTTTAGTAATTAAGTAAAAACATTTTTGTTTTAAGAGGCTTTTTAAAAGTTTAACTATATATTACATTTGCTATTTACATGTAGTTGATATGTAATATTTATTAGTTTCAGGTGTACAATATAGTTACTTGACATTCATATACCTTACAATATGGTCACGACACTATGTCTAGTAATCATCTGTCACTGTGCCAAACTGTTGCTACAGAGAAGTAGGATGAGATGAGCAATGATAAACTGATGGGAATAGAAAGATCTTACCTTAGGGTATGAGTCTGAGGGGTGTGGAGTGGATCTATGATTTTAAGGAGAAAAAGGAACATTACACCAGCTGACTTACTCATATCTATTTAACAATGCATGGTGGAAGGGATCAGATCGTTGCATTGAATATATTTCTGGGAGTGATAATAACCATTTTATTCAAAATGTCATTATGTATAGTACATAGGAAGTGACATCCTTTATGACTATTTAAATGAATAAACACTTTTAGAATGCTAAATTGAAAATACGAAGGGAGAACATTAGTTTTTCAAAATTATTTGAAGAGGGTACGTAGATCAAAAAAGTTTAAGAATGGTGAAGTAGATAGCCATGTCAGATGAAATGCCTTTCTGGAAAGCTGATTACTCCCTTCTTACCTAGGCAAATATTGGCTGTGACAAGAATCTGGAAGGTGTACATTTGTCCAGAGCAGTCATTACCTGAGCCTTGCAGGCTTGTAAATATTTTAAATATGTCCCTGTATCCATCCTGGAGACAGTGTGAGTTGCCCTATACCCATTCCTGGTCCCTTGCACTTCCTGGTGCTGCATTTTTAGAGATGGTGCTTTCCCACAGCCCTTCTTGTTCACTCATGAAGACAGTTTTTCATACAACTTAGGTATTTAGAAGTTCTCAGGGCTTTGAAAGGATTGATCATAATTGGACTTTTACAGAGTTTATATTTAAGTTACTAGATTCCTTTGGTAATATATGACCGAGTCTTCCTCCAGCTTCTTTGCTGATGGGAAACTTAGAGCTGGCAGAAGGGAATTCTTGGGATGATGGGGAAGAACCTGCCCACAGATACCAGCAGCGAGCTTTGGTCTGTAGATGATAATACTATTGCCAGAGAGATGGACAAAAAATTGTATATCAATCTATGACAGAATGTTTATTGAGGTTTTACCATGAGCCTGATGTTTTTTTTTTTTTTTGGTGGGATTATACAAGATGATTAATACTAAGCATTTATTTGAAACACATTTGTAGTGCAATCAGCTTTTGGCCTATGGCAGGCATTCAGATAAAGAGTTTAATTTTGGAAATGGATGTTTCATACCGCTATTGCCAATGTACTTATTTGTTGGTCATTTCTGCTTTGGCTGTTCACTTTTGAAAATTTTAGTCTTGTTTTACTAAATAGTTAATTTGAAATTCTAATCTCTGGAAACTTGGATATCTCTGTTCCTGTCCAGGTGAGAGCTTCTCTGAGACAGCACTTGTTTTGAATTTTTAAAATTTGTCTTTTTTTATGCTAAACGTTTTTCAAGGTTGGTTGAACTCCTGTAATGGAAATTTACAAGAGCTGGAGGCTGACCTGATTGGTAAGGGAAGTCTGACCCTGAACTTCTGTGGGGATCCCCTGGCAGCTAAATGGAAAGGTTCCTCTTGTCTGCATTCTGCTGATATTTAAATAAAGTGAATTGGAGTGTCTGGAGCTGAGACCTGCGCAGTGAGAATGCTCTTGAGGCCCTAACAAAGGAGCGGAGGGCATTGACCTGAGTCAGGTGGCTTAGTTAGTGGCTCATCTGTGCCTCTTGCTTAAAGTAACCCTGGAAAAAAGTCACTCTGCATCTTTAAAATGGCTAATTAATACCTGACCTTGCTCTCTCCCAGTGCTTTTGTCAGCACCAACTTTGATGGCAGATGCAAAAGCTCTCTGTAACCTGTAGGTGCTGCGAAGTTGCAAAGTGGAAGGAATATTCAGCATCACATTTTTTCTTCTCCTCTTTTACTGTAACAGGCCCCACTGGGCCTTGCTCCATAGGTGGGAACTGGGGAGCTGTGAGTGACAAGGGCTTGCATCTGGGATGGGGAGCTTAGAAATGCAGCTCCGAAGGTTGGACAGAAGCTCACTTAGCCGCAAGCCCTTCACCCCACTGTGTTCAGTGCCCTTGCACTTTTGAATACGTCCTCCCCCCGGGATCAGAGAATTTGAGTTATACGTACATTTTTGCAGTTATTTTTGCCTTGTGTTATAATTGATTATGGATAAATAGCCACATCCATTTGATTAAAAAGTAAAGCTTTGTATAATCGGAAATAAGTATGTTGGATCTCAATGCCATCACACATGTGTGAACTTGGTCTAGGTACCACATTTTGAAGTTTGAGTCCTTCAGTATTTCTATTTGAGACCTGGGGACTGCTGCCTTATAGGAGTGTTTTGTGTATTTTTTTTTAAAGATTTTATTTATTATTTTTAGAGAGAGAGAAAGGGAGAGAGGCAGAGAGGGAGAGAAACATCAATGTATGGTTGCCTTACATCTGCCTCCAGCTACAGAGCTGGCTAGAGACCTGGCTTGCAACCTGGTTATGTGTCCTGGCTGGGAATTGAACCAGCGACCTTTGGGTTTGCAGGTCAGCACCTTATCTACTGTGCCACCAACCAGAGCTTGTTTTGTGTATTAAATGGGGGTTGTATCAACTCTTCAGACCAAGATTTAAAATGTGTTAGGAGGGAATGAAATACTGTTTATTTCTTTTTTCATTCTTCTAAGAATAGTTTTTACTTACTTTAAAATTTCACCTATTAATTATTTCAAAGACTATTTTTTTAAGCAGTTATAGGCTCACAGCAAAGTTAAGGGAATAGTGCAGAGATTTTCTATAACCCTCCAGTCCCACACATGCACAGCCTCCCCGACTATGAACATTCCCTATGGAGGGTATATTTGTTACAACTTATAAACCCATATTGACGCATCATCGCCTAGAGTCCATAGTTTACATTAGGGCCCACTCTTGGTTGTTGTAGTGCTATGGGCTTGGACAAATGTAAACCCAGTCCTGTAGGTTAGGACATATATCCACCATTATAATCTCATACAGTGTAGGTTTCCCACCTTAAAAATCCTGTACTCCACTTTTCACTCCTCCCTGTGCCCTACCCCTTGCCCTTGGCAACCACTGATCTGTTTGCTGTTTCCATAGTTTTGCCTTTTTAAAAGGGTGTTATACAGTTGGAATCATAATACCCTTTCATTTTCTATGAACTCATTTAGTTAGAACTCAGTGGTGGTTAAGTGGTTAAGAGCATAGCCTCTGAGCTAATTTAAAAAATAATAACCACAAAGATTAATGGGTAGTGGTGTGTGTGTATTTTTACTCAAGAGCCTTTAAAATCTGACTGCACTCATACATACCAGCCACACTCAGATTCTGAGGCCTGGTGCGTGTTAGAAGCAGTGGTGGGGAGCAGGGGAAGAGGGCACCCTTATTTCACAGACAAGTGATGGCCAACAGCCCGAATGCAAGCGAGAAGATGGGGAAAGCTGATAGCAACACAGGAGCAATCTAATGCCATTTACTGTAGGAGCAAATAATCTTGTCAATAGGTCTGGAAGGTGTGGGGTTATTACACAGTGAAGTGTCAGCTATTATATGAGAAAGCCGAATAATTGATTTATACCATTCTCAGTCCTCAAAAAGGTTTTATGTTTGTTTTGTATCTATGAAGTAGGTGGTAACAGAAAAGGTTATGCCCTGAAATACAGATTGCAAAAAGCTGGGACATTGATAGACAGGTACTCTGTGAGTTGAATGTATTAATGAACTATTACAGCTGTAGTGGAACTCTTCCATACCCAGACTTTGAGTATGGCTCCTTAAACATGGTAAAACCCTACACCATCACAGCTTTGAGGCATTGACCTGGTACACAGTGGTAGATTTCAATGATTTTTGTATTTTGAGATGTACTGAGCTATGTTGTTCAGCCGAAGGACACTTAGGGATAGGCATGTGGCCGGTGAGGAACCAGTACAGTGCCAAGACAGAGTCTGTGGTGGGGACTCATGCTGGGGTAACAGTTGTGGTTGGGGATTGGACTAACCTGGGCTGTAGTTGGGTGGGTCCAAAGTCGAGGCAAACTTCGTGATAATTTAGCTGTCTATTAAGATTGATTTTCTGAGATGGTGTATTAAGGTCCTGTTAGGTACGTGGTGTACCTAGATGGCTAGTCCAGGTCCCATGTTCCAGAGCTAGAGACTCTACAGGACTGGCCAGGACAAAGTGAGACCCCATCAGTGGTATGGCCCGTATGCCAGGATTGGGCACTGGGCTGGGAAACTTATCCGTAAGGATCAGGGGATGACCTGACCTCCCCAACAGGGCAGACAGAGGTAGGAAGAGGAGACTGTGTAATGGAGACATGGTGATGCCTTTGGGGCCTTGAATAGATGCCCTGGATGGAACACGTTTGACAGGGACAGGAACATGTGTTCCAGGGGTTCCCTGGGTCCTGGGGCTGAGTGGCCTCTTGAGCTGGTGATACGGTCTTATTACCTCTTTGAGAAGTGACTTTCACATAGAGGCATCCTAGAAACTGGGAGGTTTCTGCTCTGGTGGCAACAGTCCTTGAAATACAGGTGTCCCAGGTTGGTGGTTGGCAGAGAAGGGAAATCAATGGACTCTGCTTGAGGATCTGGGGAAAGCAGAAGGTGAGTAGGAGAGGCAGAAACTGAAAGTAATGAGATTCTGAGCAGTATTCTGTGGAGCTAGAGAGTTGTTCTGCTTGGGACCCTGGGTGATGGGCCTGGAACCAAACCTGGGGCTAGTTTCTGGGATTACAGGGTCATATTGTCACTGTAAGGGATGGTGCTGAGGTCTCCATTACCCTCGCCACCCCATAACATTTGGAAGTTGGGCTGCAGTAGTGTTTATTGACTTAGTGTCACCTTGTCTTACATGGTTTTCCCATTGATAATCTGTTAGGGAAGAGGTCTGTAATTCTGTTGATTGTTGTGGTTTCATGGAGGGCATTTAGAGATGGATAGAGAAAGCTATACATACAGATTCTTGAGACTTTAGGCTCAGAGGCAAAGTTGGGGATCAGAAAGGTAGGGAACAGATGAGTGAGCACCTTGGACCAGGGGTCTCTAGTATTCAGTATAATTTTAATAGACTACATTTTAATTTTATTTTAAATCCTTATCCAAAGATATTTTTACGAGAGAGAGAGAGAGAGAGAGAGAGAGAGAGAGAGAGAGAGAGAAAGAGAGAAAGAGAGAAAGAGAGAGAGAAATGAAACATTGATGTGAGAGAAACGTCATTTGGTTGCCCACAACCTAGATTATGTATCCCGACTGGGAATTGAACTGACAAATTTTTGGTGTACGGAGTGATGCTTCAACCAACTGGTCCACACAGCCTAAGCAACAGACTATTTTTTAGAGCAGTTTTAGGTTCAAGACAAAATTGAGAGGAAAGTGCAGAGTTCCCATATACCTCATGCTCCCATATATGCACAGCTTCCTCTACTTGGAACACTCCTCACCGTAGTGGTACATTTATTATAGTTGGTGAACCTGCATTGACAAATCATAATTACATAAAGTCCACAGTTTACATTAGGGTTCACTTTTGGTGGGTTTGACAAATGTGTAATAACACGCATCCATCATTATAATATCGTATATAGTCACTTCACTGCCCCGTAAGTCCTCTGTGCTCCATGCATTCATCTCTCCCTCCCCCACTAATTCCCTGCAACGACTGATCTGAACATTATCTTCATAGTTTTGCCTTGTCCAGAGTGTCACGTAGTTGGAACCATACAGCATCAATCCTTTCCAGACTGGCTTCTTTAACTTAGTAATTATGCACTTTTTTCCTCTATGTCTTTTTGTGACTGTCCAGTGCTTTTTTTCCACTTCACTTTAGTCATCTTCATGGGTATCCTCATGTTTATCATGGCGAATATCACTTCATACACTAAAAGACCCTGAGGTCCAGATGCTGGAGAAATTGCTGTTTCTGCTATACTGTTATGCTGGAGAACTCGAATGTGCCAAGGAGCTCACATGCAGAATGGGCCAAAAATAGCTTGTGGATTATAAAGTTGCCTTTCCTTAAAAAACAAAACAAAAAAGCAAAAATCCTCAAGTAACCATTGCAATCATTTAAGAAAACATCTCTTGCTTTCCAAAGATTAGTCCAAATTTAGTTTCAGAAGCTTTGAGGATAGAATGAAGCCCCACACTTTTTACTTTTAATTGTTCTGACTATGCTGTAAGAATTTACAGTAGCCAACTACTTAAAGTTTTTTTTTTTTTAATTTTATTTATTATTTCCAGAGAGGGGAAAGAGAGAGGGAGAGAAACATCAATGTATGGTTGTCTTTCACCTGCCTCCAGCTACAGACCTGGCTGGAGACCTGGCTTCCAATCTGGTTATGTGCCCTAACTGGGGACTCGAACCAGTGACCTTTGGTTCGTAGGCCGGCAACTTATCCACTCACTGAGCCACCAGCCAGGGCCCTAAAAGTTTTAATATTTCTAAAGAGGTTTAATCAGATGGAAGTGTTATAGAAACATGATTTTAAGGGTTTTCATAATTATTTTTCTGATTATGTCTTAACAGTTGACAGAGATGTTAAGCGTAGCAGTTGACAGAGATGTTAAGCGTAGTTGATTAAACAATGCAAACTTTTTATAAAGCCCATAGACATGTTTACACAATGGTGACTAATAGCTCCCCAAAGTCTGTTGTGGATTGTAGAAACAAGTTATAACCATTAAAATAATCTGTAATTATTTTTCCACACTAGGCAGTTATGTCATGTCATTAGCATCTTCCTCAGCTTATTTCTTAGAAAATTATCTAATGAATATCTTTCGAGACCATTATAAAACAAAGCAGTTTTCCGCCCCTCTGGCTCTCACCCCACACCTTCAAACATAAGCTCAGCAAACTCTTCAATTTTTCTCCCCAAAAAATAAAATTTATTTAAGACTTAATTTCTGGTTGAAATGTTTTATTGTTTTCTAGTGATCAAAGGATGATTTGCATGCCTTATATTTAGTGTTAATTCAGAGTAATATTTAATCACGGAATTGTTTTGTGAAACGAAGAGAACAGCACTCTTTACTTTCTTCATCTGTACATGTAATGAGTAATTTGTTAGCTCATCAAAATTAATTTTAGATCCCTAATGTACACTGAGCTTTAGATTTATACGTCTGATTAATGGTTCTTTCAGTTAAATGTATGCAGTTATGTATCTGCCCTTCTAGGCTGGATTTCTGCAAAGCATTTACTCAGGGAGGATGTTCGCATAAATAACCAACCTGCAAATAAACATCAATTACAAATTCTGTTAACATAGCAGTCAACAGTCCTTTAACAAATATTTAAGTACAGTATGTTTAGATTAAATTTTTTTTGACATGCTTGTCTGCTCACCTTTCTCCTATCAAAAGAAATTGTTTTACATTTTGAAGAGTGTAGATCTATTCAAACTACCTAGAAATATTGTATGCTAAAGTGTTATAAAGATTTTAAAGTGTTTTTTAGAAACAAAGAGATTTGGTCATTTTTTTCTCCTAAATTTCATGATACCCTTTCTTCTTTTGTCTTGGAAGCCTTTTTCGATTTTTCTTTTTCAACATTCTTTTCCTCAAGGGTTTGTAGCTTATAGCTCATTTGAGGGCCTTGATTGTGTGGTTTATGCGTGAAGATCTAACTTAAACCACTATTACAAAAAGACCTGAAGTGACTGTGGCTCACATTAAATTAGAAGTTTATTGCTCATTGCTGCAACAGGCCAGAGATTTACCATGTAGAGATGTTGATACCTCTGTTCTGTTAGGACCTTTGCGTATACTGGGTTCTTTCCATTTTGCTTTCCAGCATTGGCTGTTTTCCGCATCTGCATGGTGGAACCTTTATTTTCCATTTCATTCTCATCAAGAAAGAGGGAAAGAGAAAGAGAGTCCAGGGCCAGCTGCTCACTTTCCCTGGGTCAGAGCTGAGCTGCAAGGATGGGAAACACACTTTAGCAACAACCCCTCTTCATAGCCAGAACTCCCAGGGTAAAGAGGCTTCTTTTACTAAAAGAAAGAAGCAGGGAAAAAAGATCCTTGGGGACAGTTAGCAGCATCTACCATAACTCATTTAGCTAAGAAAAAAACTTTTTAGGATAACTATTTTATCTTGGGAAATGCACCAAGGTAAACATAAAAATACTCGAACTATAAAAGCAAACAGATGAGTTTTTCTTCAGTTAGGAGTCAAAATGCATTTTCTATGGTTGATAGAGTACCTTAGATTTCCAAATTACAGTGTCTGCTACTGATTTAATAGGATATATACTTTTTCCTGTATTAACTTTTAAAGAGATTAATGGTCCCCAATATGATTGCTTTTCTAATAGTTGGGATTCACTGACCACACTTTTCATTGTGCTTTTGAGTAATAGCATGTCTGGAACAGTATATGAAGTCACTTACTACTTCTGGTTTTCTGTCTACATAAACATATTATATTGGGTCTAGGTTAATTTTTTTTATTTTTAAATTCTTTTTTAAAAAACATGAGTTTATAAGTTAACATGTATAAAATATTTTCAAGAGACAAATAATTCAAAAAGCCTTGTTTTCAAAATAAGCAGTGTTTTGCTCACAGTTTGCAAAATACCTTCTTTCTGAAGGGAAGTATTTTTAACTGTTTATGATGAGTATATGGGGCCAAAAACATCCCTGACCAAGATATACAGCTTTGTACAGTTTTAGGATCCTGGGGACAGAAAGATCCTACAAGTGGCTGGAAAGGAAAAAAGAAAAACATACATATAAGGCTATTGATTGAAATATTTTTATTTAATTGCTTTGTACAAAGGGTTAAAAGCAAGTTATTGAAGATGTGTTTTGTATGATATGTGTTGTCAAACGTTATACTCAGAATAAGGCCAGCAGCTCCTACCATTTTAGATTTGAGTCTTAAAGTCAGAACAAGGGAAGTTGGGGATGTGAAAACAACAGCGTACTCAGTGCCTTTATTTTTGCTTTAAACATGGGAGGAAATTAGTGCCCAGTTAAGCAGTGGAGATTCATCTGGTATTAAATAGTATCAGGGCCATATCTTGGCACTAGAAGTAGAATGGTGAACTACATAGATGAAGTCTCACTCCCGTAAGATTTATTTTCTAATTATTACGTGTCCCTGTGCAACATGGATGAAGGATGTAATATGTCCTTTATGTAAATAATCAGACACTGTGTTCAGATGGTAAATCTATTGTGTGAGGGGCTGGGGGAAGCCCAGGCATGCTCATGTCTTTGCTTTCTTGTTGATACTCAAAACTGTTTTGTAACTGTAGGCTTGGCCATGGAACAAAGGATGACAAAAAGATTTTTGGAATTTCTAGTTGATGTTAAACTTTTCTTATTTTTGTAGGAGATAATTGTCTATTTGGAGTGGTCTTGAAGGGATTTAGATGCCTTTTAGAAAGGTCTTTTGAATCTGGAAGCTCTGCAGTTGGCCTTTTGCAAGTCCCCTGCCCCTCACAGGTGGGCAGCGGGGGTCCTCAGCCGGGTGGCTGTGGGTCCCCTCTCAGCTCCTGGCCCTCCCTCTCTTGTCCAGCCCTCTCCTGTGTTCCTTCACTTTCTCTGTGGGACCCCTTGTGGCCTTCTATCACTTCACAACTTTTAAAAATCTTCTTTTATGTGCCATATCACCTTAAAAATTAATTATGAATTACAGAAAAACACTACAGTGAAAACTTTCCTTGTTCTCTTTTTTTCTTTCAAGATGGCATACTCCCATGTTGAACTCAGGTTCCTGAGCCGTAAAATGCAAAAATATGAGGGAGATAAGATGACAAACAAAGTATTTTCCCTCCTCTAGTATGAGGCAGACAGATGAATGCATGCACAAACATTATAAGAAATTACACCAACAAGGCGTGAAAGAGCCCTTGACTGATTTAGTCAAATTAAAACATGCCAAAGTTGCTTCTCAGAAGCATATGAATAATCGTGAATTGGTGGGTGATGTTTGGGTCAGTGGATGAGAATAATGTAAAAGAGGCACCTTTTCTCCTGTCACCTCACTGACCTCATCCAACAAACCTGCCAGAACTTGTAGGTGTGGTGATAGTTATGTTTTCTACCTTCTTCACCTGAAAGTCCTTGTGGCCTTAATGGTATGTTTCTAAGTAGGATTTATGAGCTCATTGTTCCTAAATCAATATTGGTTTTCTTATAGAGAAATGTTCCTGGTACAATATTTTGGTTTTTTGACCCCCCCACCCCGACACATATGACTCTTTTCTGCCCCTTCAAAAGGCTAATACAATTCTTCAGAAGACATTTTATTGCTAGTGATATTTTTAATTTGTGTTAAAGTAAATTATGTTTTGGATTCTTGAAGCAATTGTTTCATCATAGTTTTGGGTTAAACAAAGAAAAAGGGACACTAGAAGTTTTGGGTAAAACAAAGGAAATAGGGATAATTTTTTTTTGAAAGATACATTTCTATATGACTAGGTAATCTTGTAGTCTCCTATCCCCACTCAGAATATTCTAGAAGGATATTCTGGTTTCCCCACTCCATTTCATACACAAGTGGAATTGGTTGAGGCACATGCATTTGTATGTTTGCCCAACATATTGGTACGAGGCTAACCCATGTGATATAAATACCAAATACTAGTGTCCTGTCAAAAACTCATATACATGTGAGTTCCCTCCAGGTTAGTACCAGTTTGTCATGGCTGAAATTCTTTCACTCGGAGTTTTGGAAACCTTGGAGCCTCTACAATGAACACATGGAATCCATTTTAATGAGACAGTGAGCTATTTAAGAAGACAGGTTTAAGAATAAAAAAAGAATTAATGCCCAAATTCTTCGACTTCTCAACTCTACACTGGTGTATTCAATTAAATCAAGATATGTAAAGAATCCACATACACTCATTATCTACCTTTCTTCAGTCATGATCAATTCAAGGGCAACCTTATTTAATCAATACTCTCACCCATTTCCTGGCCTGTATTGTTGGGAAGCAAATACTAGACATTGTATCATTTAATCTGTAAATATTTCAATAAGTGTCTCTAATGTGATTGTATAGAATAATTAAGAAGCTGTGATATTTAAAGGGAAGACTTTTGGTTTGTTGGTGTAAAATGCAGTGTATCTTCTACTTCCCCAAATTTTCAGTGAATAAAAACTAAAATACCAGTGTTCCCACCAAAAAATAAAACACAAAATAAGAAGCTGTTTTTGTTATATGTTAAATGATAACTTAGAAACTGAGAATTTGCATTTTTCTTTCCTTGTGGGACGCAGAGTGAGTAATAGATTTAAATAGCAGGTTTGAGTTGAACTGTTGTGAAAGTAGCTTTGTGTTACTGGATAGACGTTGAGTTCCCATGCTTTGCATTTTCAGATGTCCAGTCAAGTTAGCACTAATCCATAGTGCATATAGTGGGAACATCTTAGCTCTGATGCTGGAGAAACCAGGGTACCAGTGAGACCCACAGTCCATTCATTGCCACGGGATGAGTTTCTAAATCCCAGAGACATTTATTATGGTTAGTATGGGGTTACTGTTGGAACTGCTTTTCCTTTAGAGAACTTGTAGGAGGGAAAAGCATGGAGCTGCCTTGTGGTGTTCAGAATTAGACTTGAGGAAGGAGAATTTATTTCATCATACAGGTTTTGAAATGTAGAGGGCCCCAGTCACCTGCATGAGTTTTGTTTTTCTGCCAGAACACTTGTCCAAGAACCCTTGCAGTTCTGTCTCAATCATTTTGTTAAAAATAATATTATCATTATTTTTAAGTAACCTATCGTATTTCATCTGACCTACCCTGTGTCTGGAAGGAACCCACTTGACTTTAACCTGTGGCCACTGTGCGTTCTCTCCAGGTGTGTGGTAAACTGCAGGACATAACTTCCATTATCATCAGCGTCCAAGTCATCTGATAATGGGATCCTTACTTAGATACACAGACACACTACTCATGATGCCACTGAGTCTCTCTGGTCATTGCTGAGCACTCACACAGGGAGGCCTTGTTATGGGAAAGGAGGGAGATCAACCCAGACATCATTATGAGAGGAACTCTGTAAACACAGAGGATTCTTGAAAGCTTATTTCTGGCTGCGGATAGCCATGAAGCATGTTCCCTTAGTGTAAGTCAGAGAATTATTCAGTGCTGATTCTGAATGATGTTTCCCTGCTTCAGGGCAACTTGAGTATTTTGTCAGGAAATTTTCTAACCGACATGAGTGTCTATAAAATCTCTGCTATCTAAGGACTTGTTCTAATTGATGGAGGGTAAAAGGTAAGGGGTAAGGATAATGAGCTTAAAACTAAAAATTATAGCAATTTTTAGAGCTTCCAAGAATCCTACCTTTTGTGCCAATGAAAAATTAAATTTTTTGTTCAAAAAAATTTTAGCCCAAATTCAAATTGCGGTTGCTTTGAAATAGAAAATAAGTGTCTTAATTGCAATTTAGAAAATGTTTTGAGGTTAAGAACGTAGTCATTTCTTTATTTACCCTGAAGAGATTTAACAAAGGATCAAACTCCTTTGCATGGAATTGATT
Source organism: Noctilio leporinus (assembly GCA_004026585.1). Classification (NCBI taxonomy): domain Eukaryota; kingdom Metazoa; phylum Chordata; class Mammalia; order Chiroptera; family Noctilionidae; genus Noctilio; species Noctilio leporinus. The sequence continues at coordinate 1,161 of PVIW01001631.1, read as the reverse complement.
TGAGTGAGTATGAAGTCAATTCAGTCTTCACAGAAAATTTAAAATTATGCAAAAGTCCCTAAACTTGAACAGTATAAGTCAAACACTACTTGGATTATCCTGTTGCTTGCGTGACTAAGGAACAAAATAACTGATGAAGAATATGTGTAAGAGGGATGTAGGCAGGATGTGTTGGTTGGAGCATCAAAGAGAACAGAAAGTTAGATGTTAACATCTTAAAAACAAGTAATCCCAATGAAGTTTCTGCGTACCTCAATTGTGAAATATTGCAAGAATGACTCTCTTGGGGGTAAATGCCATCTTTGAGATGAATTAATTTTCCCACTTGGTAGATTTTCTCACTGGCTAGCCCTGAGCAAGATAAGCCAGATTTAAATTTTTTCGATTTATTTTACTTCCATTACTATCACTGTTTATGAGCTATTGTCATTGCCAACCGTGGAAGGCAATGAAAGAAGGTGATTTAGCACTAAGTATGTGTGGAGGATGCAGGTGAGTATGTATAAGGGATCATGAAAGTATTAAAAACTTGAGTGGAAAACTCTTGAGTCAGTGGACAGCACATTGGAGTTTCCTGCGATCTTAAACCTGTGAGACAAATAATAGCTATATTTGGAGGTCCATGCTGGCAAGGATTTATATTCCTGAAAGTGTTGCAAGATGGAACTTGAAATGAACTGAAGCAGGAGTGATTGTGATACTTGACTGAAACCTGCCATCTTTTGTCCTTGAGCATTCTCAAGACAGGTGCACATAGGGACCCGGCACAGGGCTGATAGGGGAAGTGGGGCTGGATGACCCTGGAAGCTGGACCTTGAAATAGGACAGAGTGATGCCCTGGCAGGGAAACCCTTTCTCAGGAAAGAGAACCATCTAGTAAAAGGAGCTGTCAATAGATATCCATACAGTTGGGAGGACACTTGAGTAATATGTCTATTTGCATATTTACAAACTTTGCTATAAACTAGAATTTTATTTTATTTATTATTTTATTATTTTATTTATTTATTATTTTAAAAGATTTTATTTATTATTTTCAGAGAGAGAGGGAGAGAGACATCAATATATGGTTGCCTTTCACCCACCTCCAGCTACGGACCTGGCTGGACACCTGGCTTGCAACCTGTTTATGTACCCTGACTGGGAATTGAACCAGTGACC